>BHDV01070675.1:29322-51033 GCA_005406045.1 Adoxophyes honmai | reverse complement strand
TTTTATTTGTATATGAGTTTTGTATTTTCGTGTTCTTTCCTTTTGTACAATAAAGTGTTTACTTACTTACTTACTTACTTATATTAGTTAACCTTAATATCCAGACACCAATAAAAAAAACTTCAGATAAGACGCAAACTCAAACGGCACCTAATCCTAATATAACTAGACTTTGTTTAAGTGGAAATAATAAACAAATGCCAGGGACAAAACAAATGTCACACTACATGCAAACCTGTACTACTCGTAATCGTACAAATAGCTAGAGCGGCAGTAAAGAGATTAATTAAATCAATGCACCGGTTCGCATCTAAAATAATCGGCTATAAATGAAATCTATGGACGCGTGACTAACTATCATAGTTAGAACCTTCCGCATAGTGACAAGTTGGACTAAGAATAGTAGTTAAGGTAGGTATGTACACTTATTCAACACCCACTGACATATGACGTGCAAGAGCTTTGTAAGCACAAACAAGACACAGTATACTGCCCTTATCTGTAACAGTCACATCCCACTGATTTTTGATTACAAACGTTTCTTTTGTATTCGAGTTTAAAAGTATGTTTTGAGCAATTTGACTCATGTCATGATCGAGTCGAGCGAACATTTTTTTACGATTGCGGCCAGTCCATTTTCAATTCAATGAGTTGGATGTTACTTTTTATACAAGAAAGAGTTCTGAAAAAGCTTTCGTCTTAAAAAAATGCTTGCGCATCGCCTGCACTTACCAACACCACCTAAAATCTGGCCAAGTCTACTGCCGACCACTATTTATACCGTCAGTGACACTAAGTAAGTATTAACAGAACATGACTAAGCCTGTAAGTAGGTAGGTACATAATAACAATAAGTTGTTACATTGCTACGCGGTTTTATTTGAAACTGCCCATTAACCTTAATATTATTACGCAGTTCAGTGTGTCTAACCCTGAAGATAATGCTGTAACAAGTTGCTAAAACATTGTTTACTTGGTCAGTTGGTGAAAATATAATACGGTCTAGATTAGTCTTACTACTCCGCACAAACGTTCAAAACTACACCAGCTTACTTAGCATGGCAATAGCAACGCACGCAAGTTAAGTCTCCTTTTGAATACATCTGTCATTTTCTGACACATCTATTTGGACAGTGACAGGTATAGTCTATCTCATATGCGACTTGTCAAACGTAAGGCTAGTTGTTAATACAAAGACTAATAAATAATATCCTTGCTAAGAGGCATTCCTCGGAAATAAGAGTTTTACTACATGGCGCCAAAAGCGTAGTCTGACTGTTGTATACATACATACATTACGTCTGAATGAGGTAGACAGAGCACACGAAACGGAATAGGTATATGCAAATCCGTAACTGCGTATTTCACGTTTCGCAGCCACTTTCTGCATTATCTTGAGTTGAATGAAAGAGGTATAATAGTGACAGGTTACTAGCCTGTTGTTGCCTAAAGGCATCCTCAACTAACCCATTTCCTTAGTCGCCTCTTACGATAACGACATCCACCGTATTGTATATCCTTACTACCTTGTTTGTTTGTTTGTTTGTTTGTTTGTTTGTTCCGCTTTAACGCCGTAACTACTGAACCGATTGCTTTGAAATTTTGCAGACGTAAAGATAGAAGTCCGGATTAAATAATAGGCTACTTTTTATCCCGGAAAAACTGATGTTCCCGAGGGACAAAAAAAAAATAGTTTGCTTGATAGATCGATATCGATCGATGATAGATCGATATGGATCGATGACCGATCGATAGATGATAGATCGATGGCGCTGTGTGTCTTTTGAAACGAGAAGTTTTCTTATAGTTGTGCTTTATACCGCAATATAACCGAGTTCGGAAAGCTAGTTTACTATAAACTTAAACGGCCACGCTTTTGGAGCGCTATCTAGTGAGCTCATATTTCGGACGCACATAGATATGGAGATTGACATTTTATGCGTAATTGTCTTTAACTCACTCAGTAGTTTCATAGTTCCGTGCTTTGTTTGCGAAACTATAGTGCCGATGACAAACGTATGACGTCAAGATACATGTACTTTTGTACTTATATGTAGAGTAAAGTTTTTATCTAGAATCAAGATTATAAATAAATAGTTAATCAAAATAGAGTTAAGGCTTGTGGAGATTAACAGTGGAGGTCTTTGCCCAGCAGTGGGACACATTAACAGACTAATAAAAAAATCACCTGTTTAGTTTACCGATATTGAAACTCGACTTGAAAGTTTTTGCACGTATTGGGAACACACGTGTCGGGTTAGAATTACACCTCTCCATTTCATCCGTGGATGTCGTAAGACGCGACTAAGGAATAACATACATAAAAGGTATCCTTTTAGGCGATAGGCTAGCAACCTACTATTACAACTCTTTCATCTGTTTTTATACCAAAAAAATTGCTAGAAGCGGCTACGTAACGTGAAGTAGACATGGTTTATCTATGTCACATTACGTGTGCTCTGCCTACCACTTTTTGGGACTATGGCGAGATTTCATGCATGTAATGTTAATTGTTTATATATTCGTTAATTGTAGTACTGACTTTTTTGAGACTATAGGTACCCATTCTAAGTATGCAGCCGTATTTTTGCAAAGATGCTTTGAAATTATGACTGCGTCCTAATGACGTCACAGACACCACAGTTCGCTCCCTTCTCATGAGCAATTTACAAAAATAAAAACAAAATATTAAATTGCAAAAGAAAATTTATTTAAAAATCGTAGGCAGTATCGGAGTCCATGTTCAGCGGAGAGTCTTGGTCTTAACGCAAGTAGTAGCCAGAGTAAGCGTAGGGGTAGGCAGGGGCAGCGGCGTAGGGCGCGGAGTAGGCCACCGGCGAGTAGGCAGAGTAGCCCACTGCTGGGACGACGGCCGGGGCGGAGTACACGGGGTACTGGGGCTCAGGCTTGGGGCTGGCGAAGGCCACAGCCACGAGGGCGAGGAGAGCGAACTGTGAAAAAAAAAACAAAAAGTTTTGTGTGTGAAGTTCCAAACTACTGGCCAATCCCTCTCATACTGAGTGTTCTGAGGGGAGGCCCAGCAGTGGGTCCGACACGGTTGGATTATTTATTAAGTTTTATTGTTAACAATGTCGTCTAAAATACACAAGTAATTCCCAGTGTGATGTCGGGTTTTGAATAACACCTTCCCATTTCTTCCGTGGATGTCGTAAGAGGTGATTAAGGAAAATAGTTCAATGTATGTTTTAGTCGACACGCTAGCAACCTGTCACTATTATACCTGTTTCATCTAACTTAAAATCAATATCTATCACACATTAAAAATGAATTCACGACTGTGTATTCACAACCAAAATAACTAATAATAATGTGCCCTGTGTAATCATTTCGGTCAAAAAACGAGTCCATCGCGTTTGTGTTAATACAGGTAAGAACGATTCTGTGCCCCGTGGGGCTTTTGGCACAAACCTGCCTATTTAAAGGGACAGTCTTTTTGTGGAATCAATCTACTTCTATTTTTAGTGATCTATTTATATTTCACTGAAACCCAAGCGTACAATTTGTATGATACAATTGGATATAAATATCACAAGTACAGTATATTTAAACCGGCTAACGAGGTAAATCCTTCGTCGCAGATATTTCTAAACATCCCTTGACATTACCCAGTCTAGCAATTTGAATGTCAAGCTCTTATATTTTCTCGTACTTACTTTGTCTAATTAAGAGGCAATATGCCGGTCGAAGGAATTGAAAAATAGGTATTTGCTAAATCTATTGCTGTCGCGCCGTGATCTGCCCATACGACGTCGAGTGCGATAAGAACAACTACAGCCCGGACCGAAAATACCTATGAAAATTATTCAAAAACAACGTTTCGTAGTCCCCTGATTTCTTCTCCAAAATTTAACTGTGTTTCTATGTTCTTATATTTTGACATAATTGTGTTAAAATTGTTTTCTAGAGGTTTGAACACAACGGAAAAAACTTACCAATTTTTCATGTTTTTGAAGATTAATATCTCTTTTAATAATTCAATAAAGAAAAAAAGGAAAACATAGGAACATGCTATTATATCATTAGATTGTTGATGTAAAAAATCATTGTTCTACGGGTAATATCCAGCGAGGAATCAGGGGACTACGTTTCCATACAAAATGTGACCGCTCCATTTCCTCTTAAGGAACGAATTGTAAACTGAAGTCGTATTTATCTGCATTTTTATCTCCAATCTGACGCTTTGCAACGTTAAAGTGACGCAATCACTGTGCCTCGTAAGTGACGTGATTCGCTTATAATGTCCTGCTATATGTATATGTGTATACCAGCCTGCCCGACACCCTCGCTAAATGCCACAGTTGCCAATGAGCCGGAATGGTCAAGTAGCTAAACCACCCCCAACGTCACACATTAGCTTGGCTATTTTTGTGAAGGGATGACGTGTTGTGCATGTATGCTTCACAAATTACTGGCCTTTGCATGAGTTTTCTGAGGCGTGAAATTTAAAAGGGCTCGAAAGAACCTTTAATTGAAATTTAAAAATTTGATCACAGTGTGTGAGAATCTTTTAGGAGAAAGAAGGTATGTTGTGTATGTTAAGGCGACATTATATTTAAAATTGATAAAATACTCAAGTATGTACCTAACTAACAGTATACAGGCACTCAGTTGCACGCAAATTGTTTAAATATAAAAGTCCTGGCAGAAAAAGTTCTCTATTTCTTATTGTTTCGTTTCGGGTTTATTAAAAAGCTCTATCTTTTCTTTAACGTAAAATGTGATTCGAGTTGAACCGAACGTGCCTCTACGATTATTTTTGTTTTCAGAATGCCAGTACTAAATTATTAAATAAATAAATAAACAAATAAAGAACTTACGATTCTGAAGAACATTGTGGATGTCGAGCTTGCACTGGTAACAAGTGATAATTTTCAAACACCGACACCAGTTTATATAGGACAAGATCTACCACGCCCCAGCGCGGGTACTTGTCGTATCTAGATAAAAAATGTCCTTGATCTTCACACTAATCAAGTATTCAACGGACAAACTTACTGATCTATCTGATCGAACAATCAACATCCGTGATTCTCCCTCCTTTGGGCTGGTCATCTTGCAAATTGTAAGAAGCTTTTATGATTGATGGTCGAAAATTATAATGGTGTTTTGCTTATGGTCATCAAATTTAATAAAAAATGCCAACATGAGTATACCTGCTGATTGTATTACGTGATAAAGTACTCACCTACCCGTGAGTGATCTAATTATAGTATACAGAACCAATTAAATACAGGTATATTTTTTGTTTTTTTTATTATTTAAATTGAAGAAGTGGTGTACAGTTTTTTGATTCTAACAAGATAACTGCAAGCCGTTGTAAGTCATTAAAACAAGTAGTTAATTTGAAATAGGTAGTTTTAATCGTTTATAGCCAAATTGCAAATCACATTTTATGGAATGAATACCTACATTTCAAGTTAGTCATTTACATATGGTTCAAACTGCATTTTTGTCGTAGCTCATATTTTTACTGACTGTAAGGAGTATTATTTTAATGACTTACAAGTACGGCGGAACCAATTGATTTGTGACCCATCACAGTACTTTGTCCCAGTAAACATAAATAATAAAGAAAGTTTTCCTATGAAGATCACTGCAATTTCTCTATGACGTTAACTATAATTGTTGCTACCGTGGGTCAGGAAACAATTGGTTCAAGTAAACTCAAGCCCACATAATATGATACTGAATTGAAAAGAAATTGAAAGAAAAGACGAATATTACTTATTGATATAATACATATATTAACTGTATTTTAATTTAGGCAATCGAAAGGTACACAGCTGATTAAAAGACTTTTATTTTAATAGTATCCATATCCGTAATTATACGGGGATCCACCGTAAGACCCGTAGCCGCCGTAGCCGCTGTAGGACAGGGGGTTCGAGTAGCCGGAGTAGCCGTAGTAGCCGGGGTAGCCGCTCGAGTAGCCACTGTACCCGTAGCCGGGATAGTACTGCGGTTTAGCCATGGCGAAAGCCAGGATGGCGAACAGGAACACCTGAAAAAAATTTGCAAAATTTTCAAAATTTTCTTTACATTTCTAAGTTTGGTGTCGGGATAGAATAACACTTCTCCATTTCTTCCGTGGATATCGTAAGAGGGGACTAAGAAAACAGCTTTAGATACTTTTTAGGCGACAGGCTAGCAACCTGTCACTATTATTCTACCTCTCCCATCTGTTTTCAAACCTCAATTTATGCTAGAAGTGGCTGCAAAACGTGATTTAGGTTATAATCATAGTTATGTCTGTGTCACGCTTCGTGTGCTCTGCCTACCCCGTTTGCGATCATAAGCATGATTGTATGTTGTATATATGTTTCTTTACATAATGGAACAATGCTCGATGAAACTCATACCGGTGCGCGAACAAAGCGGTGGCCGCAGTAGGTACACTAGTAGCTCCTAGATGAAAGGCTGCATACTAGCTCGAAACACGTCGAGCTAAATTCGATTTAAGAAATGAGTTATTCCTGTTATATTATAAGTGAATCTCAGGGAAGTTTCAAGTTTTTTTTATTATAATTTTAAACAAAAAAAAACCGACTTCAAATTTGGGCTATACTAAAAGCATTTGTCTAATAATGAGGGTGACCTTCCATCACCAGCAGGCCTCACTAATTACTGAAATTATAATTTCCAGTCTGCAGGTGCATTCAGTATTGAAAGAATTATCCTTTAACTCCTAAGCATTAAGGAGTTGACCCCTGTCACTATTATAGCTGCGAACTCAAAACCTAAAAACATACGCTAGAAGTGGCAACGAAAAGTTAAATAATAGTCATGGTTATGCCAATGTAGTCTTTCATGTGCTCTGCCTACCCCATTTGAGAATACCTTTTCTACGGCCAATATGTTTGTATTATGTAGGTATATTTATGATACTTAAGTTAGACGATAGGCTAGCAAGCTGTCACAGGTGTACCTCGTAAATAAAAATCAGAAAAAACATGCTAGAAGTGACTACGAAACGTCAAATAGGCTTGGTTTTGTCTACGTAGCGTTTCGAATGCTCTGCCTACCCCATTTGGGAATACAGGCGTGATGTATGTATGTATGATTTGAACTAATGAATTAACTACAGTATTTTGAAAAATAAAATATGCACTCGTAACAGAGTATTCGTCAGCCGTACTAAACAATCGTAAGTAGGTGTATTGTCACTACACCTACCAGTGAGGTTCCGATATCAACTCTGTTCAATTTTTTTGCGTGTCACCCGAAATTGATACCAACATACAGAAAAAACACATCCTGCTTCTGATTTTAAGTGCCCGTGACCTAAAGGATCTATGACTAACGAATGTGTATGTATTACACTTAATGTTAAAAGATATGATTCCAATTTCGACTGTAAGTAAGTAAGTAAGTAAGTAAACACTTTATGGTACAGAAGGAAAAAAGCACAAACTACAAAACAAAATGCAGTAGCATGCACTGTATGCAGCAGCAGCATGCTACGCATCGTCGATGATATTATTGGAACATATCCATTTTTATGAACTTTAGTGATATTGTAACTTTTTATGTCGTCAACATTGAATTTCTGTATGTCATCGGGTTTAGAATGTCACCTCTCCCTTACTTCCGCGAATATCGTAAGACACGACTAAGGCAGGCTAGCAACCTGTCATTATTTCAAATCGTTCATCTATTAAGTGTGTAAAAAGTGGCTACAAAACGTGAAATGGTCATGGTTTTGTTTGCACGTTTTGTGGGCTTGTCTACTCCATTTAGGAACACAGGCGTGAATTTTATGTATGTATGAAAGTGGAATTATTATTCCCAAACTCTATTTACCGGACTCTGTATCGTTAAGTTAGAAAAACAGGCTCGTGCTAAAATCAGAGAGCGAAAATAGAACATGTTGATCACTCACCAACTTCACAAACATTTCGCTCACAGAGTTGTTTATCGCGCGAATTGATTTTATCAAAACAAGGGCTTCCTCCCCGATTCCACACTTCTTTGCCTTTGAAATCAGACTGTTTATTTTTATTACACCAACTACATTTATATAGGCAATTGCCGTCCTTGGGACAGTTGGAACAATAACAGAAATACGTGTAACGCGTCCGCCGGGATCATATGTAAATTATAATGAACTCATACAAACGCAATTCAAGACGAGTCCAGCATCGACAATTAGGTATCCTTTGTCAATTCTCGAATGAACTGGCAAATCTGCGCTCTAACCGAATAAAATTGTGTAGTTGCATATTTCAACAAAACGCCGCTGTGTTTGGAATAAGGAAAAATAGAATCATCAGTAACATAAAGCATAGCTTAAACCAGCCGTTGTTTTGCAAACCTTATTCAGCACTCTTTAATGTTTCGCGTTTCAAACTCATTGAAGACGTTATGCCATTCGATGCTTCTCAAAAACAAGCCGTTGTACATTTTAGGAGAGTCAGGATGTAATGGTACCGAGCTTCTATTGTGATCTCGATCATTGAACTAGCGGTACGCCCTTGCTTTGTCACTTTGTCATCTAACAAAATGGATCATGTGTCGTAAAGATCAAGGCTAAAATTCGCCTATTTAAGATCGAGTTTCCTGAGCAGGGTATGATTCGGTAGTACACTGCATCGCATCCAACAATATGTTCGCTAAAATCGTAAGTAAAATAAGTTTCATGAATAATATGAGGCGAGAATTTGTTTACGCCCTATTTCCACGTGTTTATTCAGCTCACGCCAATACCTCAAATATGGCTTAGGTCTCTGGAGACAACAACATTTAAGTATTATTTAGGACAGTATTTAAGTATTTAGAAACGTACCTAAATAATACCCAGACAAAGAGCATTAAATTTTCTCTATGCCCTATATTTTCTGAGGCACGAACTTTTCATTAAGTACTGGAATCAAACTACCAACCACGTTTATAGCAAGAATAACTATTTCATTTAATAAACATTTACTGTAGTGAATGGACGACGATCTTGCACAGTCGAAAGTTCTTTTTACTAAAAAGTAAATGCGCATAATTATTGGCTCCAAGGAACTATTTACACTTTATAGAATAGATCCTTACTTTCTACTATTTTACAGTTCGCTCTCTTCGCTCTCCTGGCGGTGGCTTTCGCCGCGCCGAACCCCAAGCCCCAGGTGGCGCTGTACTCTTCCGGACTTGACTACGTGTACCCTGGAGGCGCCGTACCCTCCTACGTGTCCCCATACTCGTACGACTACGCTGCCGCCCCTGTGGGACCCCTCGGATACTCCGCTGTCGGAGGGGTGGTCTACGGACGCTAAATCCTGACATCTTCAAGCAACATCGGGCGACACTTTGGCGATTCTAAGGATACTTTCTATGAGAACCGAAAACTTTTTATGAAATAAAATCACTTTGCTAGTACAGATATCTCATTTTTAATTTTGTATACTGATAAAACTGTAGATCGTTCAACTGTTAGGGTCTTCGTGTTACCAAAATCCATGAATGCAATGTGAATACTGAATAGACATTGCATTCATCGATTTCAGGATGGCACAATAGTTAAATTATCTGCAGTTTTAAGGTAGTTACTTGCAAAGCTCGATGGTATTCCAATAGATGGCACTATCAACCTTAATTTACAGCAATTAAATTAATTAAAAAAAACTCAATTATTATTGAAATTAAGTTGCCAATCGTTGGGTCGTTTATCTTTCCTGCATCTAAAAATGCTGACCTGCATAAAACCTTGATGACAATTATTTCAGTCCTGTAGACTGGAATTGACGCTTTTTAAATCTTCGAATATCTATCTAAATTTATAATACTTTCCTATATCTATTAAAATAAATGTTAAATTAAACATTACCTCCATTTTTTTTTCATAAAACCTTTACTAATAGGAAACGTATCCTACTATTTAGGCGGCTGGCAAGCAACCTTCACGCCACTTTTATACCTCGTATCTATTTATTTTTTGCTAGAAGTGGCTACAAAAAGTAGAATAGCCATGGACTGTATGTTTCGTGTGCTCTGTCTATCTCATTTAGGAATATAGGGTAGTGGAACCAAAAGATGAACACCCCCCAGAAGTTGAACGTTTGGCCTTAATTAAATAGTGGCACATTTTATACGCCAAAAAATATTTTTTCATAATGAAGCAACACTTTGCCGAGGTGAAAAACATAATTCAAGAAAAATTACATCACGGACGTGAACGTGAGCGATCTTCGCGTCTCGGATTCCCGTCAAAAGTGCCAGTTGTATGGAATCCTTATTAAGAAACGAGCCTCACATTTTAAGCTTTTAATTGCATATCAAATTGAATAATGCATTGATTAACATTTTTATGCTTGGTATGTATTCTCGACTATATCTTTAATATTATTGTAAATAAACAAAATGTTTTTTTGTATTATTGAACGCGTAATTTGCTGTTCAAGTAATGGTTCCAAAATCAGAGGTATGAGCTAATAGTTGAACGGCGTTCAACTATCGGGCAAAGTGGTATTTTTACAAATGCGTTTATAAAATCACACGAAAAAGATAGACTCACCGATTATGGCTCAAATTAATTGTTTATTTGTCGTAGATTTTTTAACCAAAAGTTGAACAAAGTATTTTGATGTTATGGCAAAGAAATTCGATATTTTTGTTGTATGGGAATCGCGACTGTTCAACTATTATTTCACGCCCAAAAGTTGAACTAGTAATTTTACTAGTTCAACTTTTGGTTTCTATTTCAGTAGATGAACATTGAACTAATTAAATTGGTTTATCTTATAGATTTCTTTGCCATAACTTGAACTACTAAAATTTTGTCGTTCACGTTTGGGGCAGGGTATCCACATGAACATTTTTATCAAGGTAATATTCCAATAATTATTTTTGAAAAATAAGTTAAAAAATTTAACATACATACATACTATTACATACATAACACCTGTATTCCTAAATGGAGATGGCTGAGCACACGAAACGCTTCATATACAATTATATTTCCTATTATTTTACTATCAATATACTAGTTCATCTTTTGGGTCAATTCGTTCATAAATAGGGCACATCGTTCAACTTTAGGGCAATTTGCCTAAGTTGCGCAAAAATATTTTTTATTTATTCGTTTGTATGTAATACATGGGTTTTAAGTAGTGAAATGCAAAGTCGACTATGTGTTTAGTGTTGCAAAAAAAATCACTGTCATACATGACTTACAACACTGCGAAAAAAAAGCTCAAAGAGTGGTAGTCGCTTAATCGTTCAACTTTTGGTTCCACTACCCTAGGCGCAATGTTTGTTTGTTGTTAGACATGCGTGACCCGGACATGTCTGTACCTAACTACCTACTTACTTGAACCAATTGATTCCTGACCCACCGTAGAACCTATTTACTGATAACGTCATAGTGCCATTGCATTGATCTACAATGGTCAGCTTTATTATTATTATTGTGACAACGTTCTGCGGTAGGCCGCATATCAATTAGTTTGGCCGTATTTAAACCACGTGAGTACATACAGGTCTAAATACATTACAAAACATATACCTACCTACGCAGTCTACATATATGCAGGCTCTGCACTCAATATTTCGCTCATCGCGAAAAAAAAACTTAAACTAAATGCAATTACGTGCATACATATAATAATGCCTGTGTTCCCAAACGGGGTAGGCAGAGAGAGCATACGAAACGCAAAATAGACAAAAATGACTATTTCATGTTTTTTTAACCACTTGTAGCATACATAATTTTAAACTTACAAACAGATGGCAGAGCTACAATAGTGACAGGTTGCCAGCCTGTAGCCTAAAGCATGCCTAAACGTATTTCCTTAGTCGCTTCTAACGACATCCACGGAAGAAATGGAGAGGCGTTAGTCTAACCCGACGCAACACAGAAAACAAAGTGATATAAATCATCTAACCGAACCATAAAGAGGGATCGACTTAAACAACATAAAAAGTGACGTATTAGTTCATTATACTTCGATACAAACTTCATACTATGCGGTCATCTCGACATTTCTAAAAGTTCCAGATTTGACAACTACCTAATCAATTTATACAAGTGGCACAGTAGTAATATTTGCACCGATTGCAGGTGCTTTTGTACGCGTGACTTAGTTAAATCGATACCCGGCACTTGTTCTCGCTCGTGGTGAGCAACCTGCCTTGTGACGGTAATTATTTGCTACGATTGTCGGCATGGCGTGATCAGATCGGTCACATTTTCAACTCACTGATGATTAAAGACAAAAGAAAGAAATCTGGATAAATTTTATTCTGTACACCCATTATATTTAAGCTCCACACAACCCATCTAGCTTTGAATTTCTGTCAAGATTTTAGTATCACGTCCCGACCTTTGTGTAGGCACGGATAAAGTTACAAAAACATATGAACGAGCGTTTTAGAACTTTTTTAAATTTGACTTAGAACACAGTTCTTATTTTAATCTGCTATTAACTATAAAACTACGTTAAGTATTCTTTAATCTCATCTTGCTGTACCTACATGTGCTAGAATTTTTTATTCGATTCTCAATGGAACAACATATAAGCAATACAAAAGCTCTTTAACATAACACCGTAGGGTCACCTTTCTTGTCATTGACATAGTAGAATAGGCCGAATTGTGTTAATAAATGGTTATTTATTGTCAGTTTATTGTAATTGGAGTTCAACAACACATTATGGTAGGTTATTCAAGCCGTTGACTAATAAAGATTATTGAACCATGTTCCTAAGAGCAACATTTAAGAAGGATTTGAATAGGCGATTGAAGGTATTGCCCCCTTTAAACCGGTAGGCGTTTTATTTCGTTCAAAGAAGCTGCGATAATACAATACGGCAAGCAAGTACATTATTTCACAGAAACAAAACAAGTAAAAAGTTCAAGGTAAAATCTAAATCTAAAACTATCCAAAAATAAAACTAAAGTAATCTTAACTCATATTTCATGAGGACACGAGATATCAAAAGCAGAAATTAATACATTATTAAAAGAATATTCCAGTAACCACAAGAAAAATATCTCATAGTCATTAATTGTAAATTCTATGGACCTACCTAACGAATGTAGACCACTTGGTTTGGGAGTAAAACCAAGTGCTATCCAGACTAAACACACAGTGAAATATGCTCTGCACCTGCACACTAGTACTAGACATTATACTAACGCGCTTTAAGATATATCTCAGGAGTCAGGAAACAAAAAACTTTTGATGGGCTCAAAAAATTAACTAGTCCTTACATTAATAGTAACAAATTTTATTATTATCTATTCGTCTCATTGTCATCGACCATAATTGTAGAGTGGAATTGAGCAAGGCGCCAAAAAATGTCTTGATACTTCGCCAACCCAAGAACCACAGAATACGGTCACAGCAACCAATATTCAGTGTTGTCACATGCCGACTGGCGTTGTGGGAACGACAGCTTGTCACCATTTTCGTGTAGGCGTCGTGTATGCTGAAAGGTTTAATTCATTTGACAATCGCTCCCAAACAAAATACTAAACGAGCAAAGTAAAACTGAAAACGCTCGCTCTTTAAAAATCTCATAAACAAAAACTTATGTTTTTTCCTCTTGATTCGGTTTTGAAATTACCACCTTTTTTCTAATCGAAATTAACGCGAGGAACTCGTTAGAGTTACTTTCATCTCTGGCAGCGTTTGGCCCACGTCAATCTGCTTTGTCAAGATGGTGGAAGATCAAAATCTTTGAAATAATAGTGTAGTAATCACTATATCGCCTAATCAGGATAAACGTTTTTTATTACTCAATATCAAGCAAAACTTGTATAGGTACGTACCTGCATGTGCGTTGTTCAAGAACATAATCAAATAGTCCAATAATGTCTCAAAATACTATGTTAGTTAAATAACATAGCACAAGCCAAAAAAGTATTATTATATTGCGGTAAATAACAAGAAACGTTTTAGGCAGTATTGAATAGAAATAACTAGAATAGTTTTAAGTATAAAGTAAGTAGGTAGATCTGTTTTTAAACGAAATAAATGATCCTAAAGCATACATACATAAACATTAAGTACCTACCTAAGCCCTAATCCCCAGTGGGGTGTACAGACACAACAGAGCTCCATTCATTTCTATTCTGACATACTTATCTCGCTTCGCTACACTAATTATACTCAAGTTCTTACAATAAAAAAATTATTGTGATGTTTTATGTAGCAATTATTTTTTAGCGGAGGAAAGTAGATTGCACACTCTTTTTATTTGTCATAAGTCATAACTTAATTTTTTTACTTCCAAATCGAACTAACTAATAAAAAATCCTTTTATCAATTTATTTGGCCAAGTAGCTACCTACATCCACATAAATTTAGTCGTGGATTGGTAATGACAGATGTAAACATACATGCACAGCAATTGTCCAGTAGCTACAACTTAAATAAATAATTATTTAGCTCAATTTAAGATATCATTTAGTTTCAAGTGAACGTCAGTGAAACAGTAAAATTGTGTATTTAGTTTTTTGTGAACGAATTGCACTAAACAACTTGAATATTTACTTAACCAACTTAACTATCATTTAGTACTAACGGTATACTTATACTTTTTTCAACCCCATCACTGCACACTAGCGAAGTGCATCATAGGCACAACAGTGTCCTTCGCCTAGAGCCAGCGGCATAGTAAGCTTCCGGTGGACGTGTGCCGTTGCATGAAGTGGCGAGCCGCCCTCTGCGCATGCCCGGCCACAAGCTTATAAGCCGCGCGCCCGTCCTGCCCCAAACAGTTCCCAACACACCTCCGTAAAACGACCTGTGCTCTCGTGGAACTAACCGACATCGGAAAACTTTCGAACACCAATAACATCGTTCAAAATTGTTTTAAAATTGCGAAGTGATTAGCCGGACTAATGAAAAACATACTAGAATTTAATCTGGTGAAGAGTGAGAAGTTTGTCGGCGATCTGCCGGTGAAGAGTACGCGGCGAGAATCAGTGACTCCGAAGATCGTAGTGTGCCCACCGATGGAGGAGATGACGGAACCCATTGCGGCGCCCCGCGGCGGGCGGCTGCTGCGGGCGCTGAGCCGGCGGCTGACGCGGCGCGCCCCCGACTCCGACTCGCTGGCCTCGTCCAGCAGCAGCGACAGCGTAGCCTGCGACCCCAGTAGGACCACCGACGAACAGTCCTCGTGCTCAACCAGCGAGTCCGGCAGCGACGGCTGCGACCACCACCGCCGCCACCGCTCAACAGTCTCGCTCCGCCGCGTCTTCCAAAGCCTTAACTTAACGTCGCGGTCCCAATCTTGCTCACCCACGGAACGACAGCGGCCGCCGAAAAAACAGACTCAACCGAAGCGGATCCTGCGGCCCCCCGTCACCTACACCTACGTGCGCGGCCTGTCGGGGCTGCCGACGCAGCGGGTGCCGAGGCGCGCGGTCTACTGCCCCGCGTCGGGTCTCCACCGATAAACCTTCAGAAACGCTATTAACCTTATGATGGAGTGAACACCGCTGGAGATCAAGACTGGTTAACGTTTAGGTAGACTAAAAACTGCTAGAGGGACTAGTTCTCACCATATCAGTAGATGAATACTGAACCTGGGCGGGGGCGCCGACTTTATTGTCTTCATCGAGGACCAAGATTGAGGTAGTGGGACCTCGGGCTGGGCCCCGCGCGCTAAAAGTACTTGTGCTGTGACACGTTTCGCGTTAGATAAGGAACAATAAGACTGTGCCATACTGATTTGAATTCTGTGGGCCCGTTTAATTAAATTACACAGTTTAAATCTATGTTATACTTACACCAATATTTGTCAAAAACTGACATGCACTTTAAAACACCAATGTGAATTGACTTTAGGGTAGAAAATTCTCACTAAACTTGTTTGAATCACTGCAAATTGTAAGAACTTGTTAAACACGTATACGTCTAAACTTGTCAAATTAACATGATGTACCTAAACATTTGTAAATGTCCTATTATTCAAGCATAGTGCCTTTCACGATTTGAATTACTAAGACAACCCGTAGACTAAATATACCACTATATTATAATGTACTCGCCAGGATCACCACATCAGCATCTCAACAAATTGTAAAGCTAGTCACTATTGCTGAGGAACGGTTCGAATTTGTATATAAAGTAGACTTTGTCTATGTATTATTCAGTTCATTCAACAGTTGTTATTGATGTAGGCGTATTGACTACATAGTTAGTTTAATTATTACATCACGTATATATAAGTCATTTTTATTGTAATTTTAAGCTAGCTTTTCGTATTTAATTAAAAATAAAAAGAAATAAAAATACTATTGCATTATCAATTATAACCACCTTCATAGCGTCACCAACTACCTCTAATGTTCACAACAAGAACGATGCTTAATAATCATTTCTAACATTTTCTAAAGGTATTCGCATCGAAGGAATATAGCCGTCAAGGCAAAATACAAAACCAATTTAATTGTTTACCTTAAACTACATATTTATTTATGAATAAAATTTGAGCAATATCACGTTTAACCATCTAGTTACCTTGAATTCGCTAAACGTGGCACTGGATTTTTGAATTCCAGTGCTCTGCCTACCCCTTCTCTGGGAATAAAGGCGTGAGAATATGTTGATGTAAAATTTGAACTTTAAAAACAAAACACTTTTTATTCTTAAGAGTCAAGCAAAAAGAGAACGCCTTCACTCTGGTTCAATTTTGATTAAGCTAAAGATCCAACATATTATTCGTTTAATTAATAAAAAAGCTTTGGCCGACAGGCTAGCGTCCTGTCATTATTAAGTACATATTTTCTATCTAACGCCAAGCATCACGGCTGTATTTTCAAACGCTACATAGACAAAACCATTTCAAGTTTCGTAGCCACTTCTAGCATTATTTTTTAAGTTTTAAATAAAGAGGTATAATAGTGACAAGTTGGTCGCCTACAAAATACATTAACCTATTCTTTAAACGTCTCTTACGACATCCACGGAAGCAATGGAGAGGTGTCATTCTCAACAACATTTAACTTTTTATCTTCCAACTAAATGTTACCAAGAATCGTGAAATAGACGCGCTTTTGCCTATGTACCGTTTTGTGAGCTCTACCCACCCATTGAGAATGCAGGCTTGATGTTCTGTATCGTTTCTGGTTTTACCGTAAAAACATGCATTAAAATACATAGTAGATAGTAGATAGTACGAATGGTACGGAATAAAAAACGTTTTGTACCACGTTTTTCGACTACGTAGGCGGGTTCTGCGTCTGTATCTGACTGTAGTGCTAAGTACAGGCTTTGTACTAGGTTAATAGTTTCAACCATTTATGTTAATTTCCCAGTGTTAGTCTAAAATACCACTCCATTTATCTCGAGAGTGTCGTCATTCTCGTCACCATCACCTTTGAAGTGAGACGTTTGAAAGAATCAGGATTTCGTTTACTTCTTTAATCCTATTTTGAAATGTCTCACATTTACCCTGCACAATTACCCTGAAACGGGGTAAGCAATATTTTACATACATACATACAATCACACCTGTATTCCCAAACGAGGTACTCAGAGCACACAAAACGTTACATAGACAAGCCATGCCCATTTCACGTTCCGTGGCCACTTTCAGCCTATATAGATTTAATAAACATATGAAAGAGGTATATTAGTGACAGGTTGCTAGCCTGTCGCCTAAAACATACCTAAACCTATTTCCTTCTGCAAAATTTTATTTATATGTAAAAGTATTATTTTTTGTGAATTTAGGTACTTCCGTATTATAACTTTAGAGAAAAACACAGAAGTAAAGTGGGATCAAGTGGGATGTCACTGCGTATTAAGGTGAGATGGGATAAGGTAAGTTGTAAGAATTCTTGGATCGTCACTTTAGATTATGATTATTACTAGTTACAGCTGCATTTTTTATACATATATACACACAAGCATCGATCCTGTATTCCCTAACAGGCACTGGGAACGTTACAGAGCCCAAAAACATAATTTCCAGTTTCATAGTCACTTTTAGTTTTATTTTATGTTTAGGTAAACATAAATCCATTTGTTATATTATACTATCATATATGACCCTTCTCTCCCTATTTAAAACCCACCGGTCCTTGCAATCCCTACTCACCCCAAGATAAATTATCATATTATCATTATTAAAGTCTTTTTTGGTGAAATTTACTGGAGGTACCTAACTTTAAACTTATTTCTATTCGGAATTCAAAATCTCAAACTCTTTGAGTGGGAGAGGGAATAAGTGTCCTAAAGTTCATTTTTCTATTAAGTAGGTAGGTATGTATGTTCCATATACGGTTGGGTTTCTAAGGGGTACCTAACATAAGGTGGAAACCACAAAATTTGTATCGAAAGTATTCCCATGAGATTGGAAAGAGTTAATTCATAAAGATAGCATAAAAAGTCCAGAAAATCTCAAAAATGATTTATTCTTTTAAGAAATGCTGAATTGTACAAATGTATGTACAGTATGTGCCCCCACTTACCTATCCAGGCAATTCGGTGTTTTGAACGCGCACCACTACTAATACAAAGTTTGTCTAACTATTTTTAGCGAAATATTAATATCATGACCTACCATGATCATTACTAACAAACTGGCTAAACAAAAACCTCCTGACATTAAACAGAAATAAAACCAAGTATATAACCTTCCACAAAACTCATTTGTCAAGACCCCATTCGGCGCATAAACTCGTTATACACTCATGCTTGCCCAGTCTGACAGGGAACTCTCTCCAGGACTCTTGTAACTGCACTTCAATAGAACAGACCGACACAATTAAATACTTAGGTATCATTTTTGACAGTCGCCTCTCATTCAAGGAACATGTCATTTCCCTCACAAAAAAGGTTCGAAAAACAATATTTTTTATGCGATCATTGCGAAATTCCGCACCAAAACCTCTTCTGTTACAAGTTTATAAAGCTTTCTGCCAATCGTCATTACTGTACTGCCTGTCAGCTTGGGGTGGTATTGTAAAATCAAATATTAAATGCTTAGAGATCGCACAAAGAGCTGTTTTAAAAGTCTTGCTCTGCAAACCCTTTAGATTCTCAACGGATGAACTGTACAAGGAATCTAATGTGTTAAGGGTTCGACAATTATATATATCAAAAGTAGCGGTGGCTACTCATAGAAAAGTTACCAGTAGACCTGACTATGCTAGCATCGCCGCTCGACGTTTATATAGTGTCCCGCTACCCTCATTTAACTCTAGTTTTGCCAGATACAGGCCACCCTACTCGCATATATACATCTACAATAAAATATGTAAAACTATAGACAACCCCAAAGACTTGACTACTAGAAAATTTAAGAATGCTATTGAACAACGTCTCAAAATCATGAAATACGAAGATACCGAGGATCTCCTTAAAGTATGTTGCTAAAAGTTTCACCACGCAAACACATACACTTATACACACTCACTAACACATACACACACACACACAAATACATATCATATTTTTTGTCCCTATCTTTGTTTAGCTTTTAAGCACCTTTAGTTATTAGTTAATCTGGCACTTGCGATACAGACCTTGTGTCTAGTGCAATGGCCAGGGTTTATTTCATGTATCACGTCTTTTATGTTAATCAATAAATTACTTTACTTTACTTTATGAACTACCTCATTTTGATTTTGCTAAAAATAGTTAGACAAACTTTGTATTAGTAGTGGTGCGCGTTCAAAACACCGAATTGCCTGGATAGGTAAGTGGGGGCACATACTGTACAGTAAACCTAAATTTTTGTAGGTTACTGGGACATTAAGGCTGTAAGTACTTCTCTTTAAGGGGGTGAAGCGATAGCGGCCGTTGATCCCGATTCCCAATGCATCTATCGATCGCTTCGATACACAAATGCAAACCGAGAATAGAGATTGCCATATGTTGGTATTTCGGTATCGTAGTTATTATTCTTAGACTATAATTGTAAAATAGTAGACTGAATTGTTTCCTGTGTGGTGTAGGGATAGAATAACATCTCTCCATTTCTTCCGTGGATGTCGTAAGAGGCAATTAAGGAAATAGGTTAAGGTATATTTTAGGCGACAGGCTAGCAACCTGTCACTATTATACCAGCCCACTCAAAACCTAAAAAAATGCTAGAAGTGGCCACGAAACGCCAAATAGTCATAGTTTTGTCTATGGACCGTTTTGTGTGCTCTGCCTACCCCATTTGGGAATACAGGCGTGATGTATGTATGTATGTATAACTGTAAAACAGTAAAGCTGTTTATGTGTTTCAATACGTTAATTCACGTAACATACTAACGACCAATCCTAATATTAAATCTAACGATGATTTGGATTGCTAAAGATAGAAAAATGACAGGTTATGGCGCCCTAGCACCACCTGTCGTCGAGTAGTAAAACTTCTTCAACAGACGTCTTCTTCATCGTCAACTGTCAAATTGGTATCCAACATGGCGCTAACGAAGTTCCGAAGATCGGTAGCATAAATAAAACTTCTAACTTTCTCTTTGTGGACTTCAGTCCCCAGGCATAACATCTGCAGCATAGCATCTCTGCTGGTGTCTTCACTCCAAAAGGTAATGTATGGGAGTTACCTATGTCATTCTTCCATTTCCATAGTTATATATTCACGTTAAGAAAATAGTGAGTCATTGGACGCTGACCAATAACGATGTTGAAAATTTAAAAGTGACCAATCACGACCGTTGAACCGTGAGGACTCACTATTTTCTAGACGCGAATGAACTATAGTGAGCTGAAACGAAGGTAGATTAAGCAAATAAAGGGATGTATCGTAAGTAGCAGATAGGGTTGATAGCGAAAACCCTTAAAACCAATAACCGTATTCAAACAAAACCATGCAAGTCAAACGTCAACACATGAACCAAAAATGTTTAAATTGCATCGGAAGATTCTGTTCGTTTATACATCTACGCAAAACTCTTGTAGTTATTTAGCAAGATGAAACCCTTACAGTTGTCAAACGGGACGGGATAGTCATAATATCAAAATATTTTAAAATCAAATCAAATCAAATCAAATTTATTCATAAAATTAATACAAAAAGGAAATAATAAATATAAAATATTCTTAGGTCTAAAATGTAATTAAAGTTAAGTCTATGCTAGGTTACAAGTGTAACCTGTGTTATAGACAATATGTGTAAAATTAGTAAGGTAAACGTCCCTGTGCTGGACACTGACCCAATACTTGGCACTTGCATTCTTATGTCATAGTAAGACAGGTGACAGATGGATGCCATCTATTGGGCATTGAGGCGTCGAGCATTGGTAATTTGGTATCGGTAGTAGGTAGGTATAACAGGTGATTTTGGTAGCAAGTGCTTTACTTTTATAGGAATCTAAATTTATAACATTTTGACAGTAATTAATCTCAACTCAATGTATGGTGACAGATGGTGTCCAGCGTGAAACACTAGGCCGTTATAAAAACCAAATCCAAATGCTTGAATACAATGCATTATTTACAATGCATTTAATTCATTAAAGCCTTCACAGCTTAAACACGCTCTGATGAGTTTCCATTAAAAACGGCCTCAGTGATGGAAGGCCAGTTGAAATCCATAAGTTACATAAGGCCGCTGTGGTGGCCCAGCGTGGACCAATGTCAGGCAAAGGCCAGTTCTATTTCCGAAACAGCCTTTACCTCGGTTTGTTCGTTTTAATGGCTGACGATTATAATTTACAGGGTGGGGCCTGTAACATAGGCAAAAAATTAAAACGTTAATTCTATAGGCTATACGCAGTTACCTTAACCTGGTCATAATG
>BHDV01070675.1:0-11286 GCA_005406045.1 Adoxophyes honmai | reverse complement strand
CAGTAATTAGTGAGGCCTGCTGGTGATGGAAGGTCACCCTTATTATTAGACAAATGCTTTCAGTATAGCCCAAATTTGAAGTCGGCTTTTTTTTTGTTTAAAATTATAATAAGCTCGAATAAAGATTTGAAGTAGTTTATTTTTGTGTAAGGAAAGTACTGCAAAAGTAATTAATTATTTTTATTTTTAATTAAATTCTTAGACTGTTCATTACAAACCTTAAAAATATACACAGACAGGGTGGCCGGAAATTGACCGTGAGTATTTTAACCAGTGGTTGGGTAAACGAGGGTGAAAACTCCTGTAAAATATTTCCTGAAAATGTTCATTATTGACTTTGAGGAAGACAAATGTTTCATCGCTTTTCAGATCATTGCGCCCTGTGTTTTACTTACCTTACGGCCCGTACGCAGGTCCCATTAGTCGGCACGTACGCACCTGCAATAGTTTAACATTGCGATTATAGACGGTTCAATAAGAGCCAGAGTACCTACAAATAAGAAGAAAACCTCACATTAGTTTTCCAGGCGTATATTCTACCCGCCTTTCGAGACTCACGACGAGTAAGTATAAGTAAGTATGTACTAAGTAAACACATAGACCTCCCTAATGTCTATTTTTATAAGTTTAGTATTAATATAAGTTTCCCCGGGGTCAAGGACCACAGCTTTCTGCGCTGCGGGGTCCCTCGTTACGGCCATGTGATACCGCGTCTACTTAATGGACTCCTACATATACAAGATTACATTTATTTAGGTTAAGCGATCCATATTTTTGGATAATGGTGCATTGTAATTTATAATACTTTCCTGTTAATACATTCACAGTTTTCAAATTTTCAAACGCACTGTATTACCTATTTATTGTATGATTTGTAGGTAAGTACCTAAAGGTTAACCGAAATTAACCTAAAGAGTAGATACGGGGTGTCAGGGGGTGGGAGTAAAATATTATTTAACTCCTAATAAGTAAAGAGTTCCACCATCAATATTTTTTTATCATTATCATTAGCGCATATTTTACTGAATATTGAAACGAATTATCCAAATTTGAATCCTGAACCGTTTTTAGGTTTTTGATAAAAGGGGCAAAAAAAACATATCCTTGCAAATTTCTAAGAAATAGAGGACATTTTCTGAATAAAGTACAGGGCCAAGGAAACAAAATAATTCCTAAAAAAAATGCTCTTATGTCTATGGATATAAAATACTATTGGTAGTACATACATACATAGGTAACATCACCACGCCTGTATTCCACATTGGGGCAGGCAGAGCACTTAAAACGCTTTATAGACAAAACCATGACTACTAAAAACAGTTTAAGCGTTTGGTATACATATATACTGATGTATTCGCAGATATGCGAGTAAATCGTAGGAATTTTTCAGCTTCCTCGACCTAGATACGTGGTTCATTGCTCGTGTTGAAGATTAACGAACTGTGCACGAAGATTTGTCTTCTTCTTTTCCCCATTTACGGGAATGTTCTACTTCACTTTAATCTGTGCATCACCTACGTAACCTCGCCTAGTCGGTAGTGACCTATCTATACAAAACCTACAGATTTTTAGACCCTGTTTGTAACAAAAGAGAAACAACGTTCAAAATGAATTTTATTCTGGAACAATCTTGCGTCAGTTAAATTATGACAGAGATATATTTTTGTGTAATGTATAAAAATTAGCTTGCTATGTACTATAGCGGTTCTATGTAAAGTAAATCAAATTTCTAGTACAGTCCGCAAAAATAGTGAGCAAAAGTTATGAAAAAACTTCTAGCAATTGACTTTGCTATGAGCTTTTCAAATCCTACATGACAAGAAAAAACTCCTAGAGCTCGTTAAATTGATAACACACACATATCTCACGCCTGTATTCCTAAAAGCGGTAGATAGCACACAAAATGTTACATAGTCAAAACCTTTGCTATTTTCCGCTTCGTAGCGGCTTCTACCATATTTTTTAGGTTTTAAGTTAGCAGATACAGGTCGCTATTCTATCGCCTAAAATATACCTTAACCTCTTACAACATCCACTGTGGAAATGGTGAGGAGTTATTCAAAACCCGACACCACACGGTAAATTTATTAATACCATCTTTAAAATGGAAGCCATAAAATACGTCATGTATCTAAAAGTTAGCTGAATCGGTAGGTACTTCCCGCTTTAACGAGCGTGACCCTTCAAATCCATGTCAAGGCAATTAGGACCCTCACGGAGGCGCATTATCAGATCGTGCAACTGCGAAAATGAATGAAAGCCATTTCATATTCTACGTTATGGGAACATCAAAGTTTATAGGCAAGGAAGGAGTGGAAGCATCGTGTCACAGAACTTGTTTTGTCGGCGTCATTAAGTAGATCTAAATCTAAGTAAAAATAAATGAATTTTCGGCACATAACGGTGTATTTAGTTTTTCGGTCTTTTGGAGTGAATTTGTGTACTCTTTCAGCACGTACTACCTACACTCAAAGACATGTACTAATTATGTACCGTTACCGTTTGAACTCAGAGCCGAGTGAATGCCCTGTTTCGTTTCAGAGTGATATCGACAGTCACGTAAATGGTTACCTGAAATATTTCGTATAATACACAATGTCATGTGCAGGTTTATGAAGTCGGGCGTTGCCTCCTGCTTAATAGAATGTTGTCAAACACCAGCCGGTCTCGAGCTCTCACGTGGGCGATCTTGTTTCCACGATACAAGTTTCTCTTTCATGATACAAGTCGTGTAAAAATGTATGTATCGTTACACGTATTAATCGTACCTTTATCAAGTAGGTACTTATCAAACAGGATCACCAAATACTTGGGAAAAACCGAGATTGTCATTAGAAATTAACACAGCCAAAGTGATTAAATTATTCGGGCTGTCCGCCAAGCCCTAATTTAGGTGATAGAAAATTGGGCGCTAACATTTTTTAAGGATCGATTCAATTACAAATTATTTAAGAATTGTAAGGACTTTTGTTTTAGGCTAAAATAATAAATTAATATAGTTACCGTCTTAAACTAATCTTGTTCAAATCATAAACGATATAATGCTAATAATTGATTCTCATAACATCTGCATCCTTCTGATTCTAGCACCCGGAACAGGCACTGAAAGAGAAAAAGATTTAGAAAATATATCTTCGCGTCGACACGTCGTTGCTGCTGCATGTGATCGAGTGCAAAATAATGTCTATAAATATTCGTACCTAGTTGTTAACATGCAACCTTCCATGCAATATCCTTTCTTATGTAAAAACGTGTTTTATTTTGAACCAACATAAATATAAATAAATCGGTGCAGGTGCAACTAACTTACATTGCTAACTACATAATTTTGCGAGGGAGTAAAGGGATTTTAACTATACCTATCATTTCAACTTCGAGGAATTCATCTGTCCCATACACCAGAGACTTTTACTGAGATAATTTTTATTTGCTAAATTTATTTACCTAGTTCCAATGAAACAGTGAAGTCATTTAATTGTTCTTATCTAAGTTCGAAAACTTCGTGTGTCACTTGGTAGAACTGTTTTAATCAGTATTTGCTGGATTTACCAAAAAATATCTTGATAGAGACCATAAGCGCTATGCCACAGGGCCGACCAAGTTATAACAAGGATATCCAGAAGCCTTGAATTGCGTCCACGCAAGGCCGCATCGAGTGCACTCCAGCTCGCTAACAAATCAAAATCAGCTCCTGCCTTATTTCAGTCACTTTACCCCGTGACCTTTCGCATATAGAACTGTAGAAAGGACACCGGGTGAAACGACCTCCACTGATACTTGTACCTGCGGCCTCGAGTATAATTGTGTGTGGTAGCGGGGCCGGGTAGCTGTGATCTAGTTTTGAATGGGCTCGCGGAGGCTCGAGCGTGACGTCATGGAGCGCACTGTGACGTCAGCGCGGAAACTGGGCCGCGCGGGCAACGACCCCGGCCGCCGCTGCAGTCATACCGCGTTTGTCCTTGCACGGCCTGAAGAAATGGACGTAACTCCCATTTCGATGTTTTGGTTTCGGTTATGTAAGGTTTGAATGATTTTAGGTAACTGCAATGTTTGCATGTTTGTCGAATTATGTGTAACACGTAGCGTCACGGCTTCATTTCCAAAGAGGGTATGATGGGTATCAATGAACGTTAATAGAAAACAAATTCGTGACATTTCAATTTCAGGGAGTATAATATTGACAGATTCTTAGCTGAAAGGTGAAGCCTCCAACATAAGGAATCAAACGTACGTACGTCCGTTTAATCATTACCCTTTCATACGCCCACTTTATTTGCACAATATCAAATAGTGGTAACAGGTAGGCACTAGTTTACCTGCACTAAAACACGCAAAATATTAGTCGTTGACTTGCGGAGAACAACCCGCCCAACAATCTACAATCTAGCTGCACTAAAACATCTGCACAACACAACGGAGCGTGCAAAAACACCCCCACTAGTAATAGAGTTGTGTCAGATACAATTAAATCTAGCTTTGTTGCGTCAAATAACTATGCTGGTAACACGTTCCATTTCCAATACTCCACAGCGTCAACGGGTTCCCAATTTCCAAAACTCGGAAATGTAAATTCGGGAGTTACATATTTGGTTTCGGCTGCATCTACTCATACCCTTGTTTCATTGAGCGTGTGAACTAGGTCAAAGCTGGTGCTGCAGCCGGGCCCGCCCTCGATCGATGCGCTGCCGTCAATGAGCAGCAACCCTGGAAATAGCAGCTTCAAGAGCCAGGCCTATAAATAACCGAAGGCTTTTCCAAATTAACACGCCAAAGGCCCAAGGATATGAAATTTTTTAAGCACACGAGTATAATTTCTTTGAAAAGTTTTGAGAAGTTGTAATTAAACTCTAAAGTCGTCGTTCGAACGTTTTCAATTGGAACTTTTTTTTTTTTGAACCGGTAATTCTTTTTCGAATTGATCCGGGTTATTTTTATCGTGGTCCTTGAAGCTACAAGGTAATCGAAGTGGTGGCTAAAAGGTTACGAATCACAGGGTCTCATTGGTTCGAATTTCGGGAGTTTTGTGGTTTTGTGAATGGCGTCGATTAACTGTCGATTTATTCATCGGCTCATAAGTTGGAAAACTCCGATTTGACATAGATAACAGAATAGGAATACATCATATCCTTTTTAAGGTACGGTTTTTTATGGATTTTATGTGTGAGTATCCATGTTTGTTTTTCAATATGTAGTTTAATATAAAACATGCTGCCTTGTACTTACTCTTACCATTTATGCTCTATTTTGTTATCTATAAATATACAATACAGTGCTTTTTAGTCAGAAACTCTTCTGAATGCGATATTGATTGATATGGAAGTGCCAAAATAAGTAACTTAAAGAATAAAACTTTTCTAATAGAAGTTGTGTACAAATGCAAGGTACAACTCAAAGTAACTTGTATCTACGAATTATAAAGACTTCTTTTACTCCTATTTTATTCACAAAATTTTACGAAAATACTTGCCCTTAGAAGTGACTTTAAAGCTTTAAAATCGTCATGGATTTGTTTTATGTATAACGATAAGCTTTGCCTAACGCTTTTGAGAATACAGGATGTTACGTTTGTGTGAAGAGTCCTTGTTTTTCCCTAGTCTAGTCCTGCCCAAGCAATTTGAAATAGACACCCTGTTTCTGTCTAGTGTTCTTAATTAGATAGGTACAGTCATTTTTATTTCCATGGGTTCTGCCCAAGCCCTTTTTGGTCAGAATTTGTAGTTCTGAGAGTATTTTAGGGTTATAAAGAGTACATCCCCTAATAGATTAGACCCCTTTTAATAGATTGATCTTGTTTGATCTAGAACAGACGGATAGAAGAGAAAAAGAAAGAAGAAAAAGCAGAAGAGATAGATTGGTCGAGAACATTGGGCAGAATCTTAGAGTATAGATAAAAAACTCTTGGGCAGGAACTAATGCAATGTGTTCTCTATTGATCACATAGGGCAGGACGAGGCTAGGCTACATTTTACCAAAAAAAATCTCAGTCTTGGTCAAGGCTTTTATAATATTGCAGGGGTTGTGCAGAACAGTGTTATACTCTCACGTATCGCACTATACTTGCCGAAAAGCGCAGTAACGAAGTGTCACATTTTTCCACCGCGTGGTTGGTTTTAGAATAATACCCCTCCATTTCTTCCATGGACCTATATGTATAATAAGAGGAGACTAAGGAAATAGATTAAGGTATGCTTTCGGCGACAGGCTAGCAACCAGTCACTATTATACCTTTTTCATCAATGTTTCTGCCTAAAATTTTCCTACTTAAAAGTGGCTGCGAAACTTGAAATGGTCATAGTTGTGACTATGTAATGTTTCGTGTGCTCTGCTTATCCTATTAGGGAATACAGGTGTGTGTTGTATATGTATGAAGGTCATATTGACACCACGACGCTATGCCCGTCGATGAGTTTAGTGATTTTCGTCACAGGGGCCAATCAACTATTTTGTGTTGTTATTCTGTCCAGTAAGTCAGGGGACAACTGTGATAGAGTTGCCTAGAAAAAGGTTGTAATTTAGGTCCCGTTCTATGCTCAGGAGATGCGCCATAAAGAAATGCATACAACTGTAAAAAGAATCTTAACTTATAGCGGATTATACTCTAGAAAATCACAATTTTACTCGGTTAGTCAGGAGACTTAACCATGGCAACCAGGGACACAAAATAGTTGATTGACCCGATTAACACCACAGGTTTTTTTTAATACGAGTAGAATTGAGATTTAATCTCAAAGCAGACGCAGTAAGCTGTTTGGTAATGATTGAGGAAGACATAAGAAATGGTTTGTTTGGATTCAGAATAAT
This sequence comes from Adoxophyes honmai, assembly GCA_005406045.1. Classification (NCBI taxonomy): domain Eukaryota; kingdom Metazoa; phylum Arthropoda; class Insecta; order Lepidoptera; family Tortricidae; genus Adoxophyes; species Adoxophyes honmai. Next base: position 4,485 of record BHDV01070675.1, on the reverse strand, counting down.
ACTTCTCCATTTCTTCCGTGGATCTGTCTACTCAAAACCTAAATAAAAAATATAATAGAAGTAGGTAGCCACGATACGTGAAATAGTCATGTTTAAGTCTATGCAGCGTTTCGTGTGCTCTGCCTACCCTATTCGGGAATACAGGTGTGATGTATGTATGTATGTATGGTATGAAGTCTACAACTATTTTTAGTTTAAACTTTCCCCTTCGTCACATTCTATCCAAGCCAAGCAACACGCGCAAGTCAACTCATGCGCGACATAATCTTCTTGTAATTTTCTGACATCTAGTTAAACACTGACAGGTATAATTTAACGTACGCGCGACTCGTTGCCGTGCTAAGGCGGTAGAGACAAAATGTCAACTTATTTAAAAAACTATTTTCTCGAATGATTTGCTAATCCTTATATATTAGGTACAGACAAAAACATCTGTTGACTCCAAACCAACAAACTCAAGAACTGTTTTCCATCACATTAGCTCGTCAATGATGGGGTTATAACACGCGTGTATCCTATGGAACAAAGGTCTAAATTTTACCCACGGGAGTAATGGGGAGTACTGACTTTAGTTTTAAAATTTGCAATCAAACGTAGTATAGGTACATGACTTCAGTAAGACTTAGGAAGTTACGAGTACATAACATTTTGGCAGAGTATGGCTGTATGATCATAGGAATTCAAAACAAACATAGTTCTTGTGTGTGTGATTCGAAAAAAGTGAAAATCAATCTAAACGCACTAACAGCACAAGCGGAGCGGTGGCGTGACGTCATGAATGAACCGCTTTTTTCCGGCCGGTGCTCTGTGCGTGGTCTCTCATATTATAATTTCGAACATTATAATAAGCCGATACCAGCACGCCACCGCGCCGCACCGCGCCATTTCCACTATCAGTATGTTTAAAGCTTCGTAATATTTTTTCTCAATTATTTTTTCTCTCAAATGTGACGAAAATCATTAATAAATCCCGGGTAGTAAGGGAATTACAAACTCAAATCATGAAAAGCCCTACACCTTTGGCGTCGAGCTTCTAATTCTAACAGACTCTCGTTAATAATACCCTTCTTACGTACCACTTTTAATGCACAATGTTCTCTTTTTGAGGATAGGAAACGTGTTACCCTTTTAATGCCACGAGTCATAATTGAACGAATTTTAAGAACCAGCCATACTCCACGTAGTGACTTTATAGGTCACGCAGAAATCGCAGAAATTGATGTAATACAGTTGACTTATATGGGACAGCCTTTTTTCGCAATTTCTTTATTGGTTTCGTAATAGAAGTTGTTCAGTATAACCCATATAGTCACTGCACAGAGTTTGGCTACTTCTTAAAATTTCACTATATACTAACGACTTTTCAGAAATTCACGCCATTCAGATAAAATGCAGTCTCACCCTTCGTAAAAGATGTAACTGTTCAAAGTTTTAGCAAGGATTATAAAGCATGTAAAATATTTCCTTATTTGTCACACCACACCACATAGCAACACCAAATTTCCGAGCTAACGCCTAAACGTTATAATTTCTCTGTGAACTCGAGTGTGTATTATCATTATCGAATCGACGATAAACCGTACGTCATTTGTCATTTGTTAACTTACGTTAAGTTCGAAGTTCAATTATGTAAAATTTTGCTAACATGTTAGTGCAAACTTGCGTAAAATGTGAAACGGGTGGCACTAATGTCAATCAATGGAAATTAAGTTATCTGGCGAGGCTCCACGTGTAGGTCTGTGTGCGTAACGAAAGGCCATTAGAAGCATCTCAAACTGAAGACTTTTCCACAATGCCTTTTAAGGGGCCTAGTACACCTAAGCACAGAATTTGTAGGTAGGCACTAAAATGAATCAATAGATTTATCCAGAAAAGATGCATGTATACTACTGTTACATACATACAATCACGCTTGTGTTCCCAAATGGGGTAGGCAGAGTACAGAGATCGTGATACCGATAAAACCATGGTTTTGTAGCCACTTCTAGCATCAATTTTGGATTTTAAAACAGATAAAAGAGGTATAAAATAGATAGATAGATAGAGAAATAGAAAGGTGATATTCTAACCCAATACCACACAGTAGGTGTGGCGCAATGCCCGAAAGTTTAAGCGAAGAAGAATTATTTTTCGTGGACTGTAGTTCAAATGAGTTAGTTCTTACGTGTTTCTCACCCTTTAACTAGATTTAAAAACTGAAATGTGTGATTGCGATCGCGCTTACCTGATCTCCTGAAGAGACGGCGCACCTGGGTTCCGTCAGGGTTGTTTCCAGTGCTGGGCCCAGTGTAGATACTTCCCTTACAGCAAACGTTAGGCACAATACACAGACAGCTCGAACGCAATCTTCGTTGGTCTTAAATTTGGATGAATTAATTTGGATCCGCTCAGAATAGTTAACACCTTGGCTGAGGGCTACGACAAGTAAGATACGAAAAGCTCCCGAAAGAAATGACTGGTCTCGAGAACGAACGGTTGCCAACTGCCGAGTAACGGCACACAAAAAAAACAAACTTTATTTGACAGTTGACAGCTAAGTTTTTGACAGTTTAAAAGTCAACTGACACGATCGAACAGTAGGTTACTATATTTTCATAATATAATACAAAAATTCGGCTTGATTAAACAAAAACACAGTCAGATCTAAAAACATAATTATTATTTCAACTCTAATCTTGATACAGAAATCCAAATTATAATTATAAAATTTATACAATCTGGAAATCTCGCGGAAAATAAACTTGCCAAAGCGGAAAAAAATCCGAAAATTCCTAAAGTGCCCTCCCAACTTTCGATAAAAAAAAAGAACGACCCCCACTGCAGTAAGACCCTTAATGTACCTCATACCTTTTAGAAGTACGGCGATACTTACACGTGCATCATGTACGCGTGGACGTCAACTCCTGTCGATATTCACTTGTTCCCCTCTTTGTATAAAATTCTGACGATGCACTCCTTTGTATGCAGAATACACAATGCTTAAGCTACTCGTGTGTCTTGTTTCTCTACACGCGCTAACTGGCTAAGGAATAACTAGAAGTAAATATTCGGAAAGAAATTACTTAACTTTAGAAAAAAAATATTTATAATAATATATAAAATATTTATATGTATATAAGGTTTTTCCCCGTGTGGTGCCGGGTCAGAATAGCACCTCCCCTTTCTTCCCGTGGGTGTTGTAAGAGTCGACTCTGGGAAAGGGTTAGTGTATTGTAGGCGATGGGCTAGCAACCTGTCACTGCAATATCACGTTTAACCATCTGGTTTCCTTGAAATTGCTAAACGTGGCACAAAATTTTTGAATTCATGTGCTCTGCCTAGCCCTCTTGGGAAAACAGGCGTGAGAATATGTATGTATGTATGTTTCTTTTAAAGTTAGTAATTAATTCTGTCTTAGATGCCAGCATCTCGTCAATCCTTTCAGCTAGTAAAGATTGCCCACTTACAACATGGAGTGGCATTGAACCTTCTATTTTCAGCTGGCTGAGAATAGGTACGCGGTAACGGGCATACAATGCACATGACACCGATGTCTGTCACTTTTGTACCCCAAACAATACACTTTTCCTCACTATATGCACTTAAGTTCAGGATGAACAACCTCTCCCGAATACGACACTAATGGGTTTTCTCTCATGAAATATACAAGATGCTTTATAAATAAAACTCGTCACAGTACAGTCTATATCTACGTCTATTCCGCAAGAAAATTCAGAAACCTAGACATTTCTCTCCTAGTTCATAAGTTTTCTATTTATACCCTACAGGGTAATATCACGTTCTCAACAAAACGGCAAGTAGGTAAGGTAGTTTCTGCTATTTCATATGGGTGCCCCACATGATTGCAGCTTTTGAAGGCTTCTGTCGAAAACATATTATTTTTGACGTTTTACCGAAGTCAATGTCCGCCGTTAAACTTTTCCGTTCTCAATAAATGGGGCTACCAAGTTTTTGGTGTTTGGATCGGTGAGGCCTTGTAGGGGATCTCGTACCTACGTCAATCCGAAGAAGTTGGTCCCAATCGCTCCACTTCTTCTTGCCCACCGACCTAAATGTGACAAATTAATTTTCGACGGCTTTTGAGACACACTCGACCGAATTCACCAGATTTTACTTGTAAAAAGAGTTCGAAGTTGATAGGTAATTAATTGTCCATTGTTCAGTTTGCAAAGTAAACGGAAAAATAAAGTTCAATTTGTGTGAACTACTTAGAAACCGCGGTGATTATTTGGCATTCAAAATTAAATTGCCTTGGTTTGATTAGGTATTTCTGCATCAACTTTGCTTCAACTTCACTGCGTAGGTTCCGGGAATATTATACTGTAATAAAGAAAAAATAGCGTTATTGAGATTCACGTGTTTTTCGACTACCTACTCTTATTCAAATTAATTTAGACTATGAGCGATAAATTTTTATTTTGTTATATTTTTTACTATTTGAACTTTTTTTTATTCCACAAAAACAAAACAATAAAGAAGAAATAA
>BHDV01070672.1:0-18652 GCA_005406045.1 Adoxophyes honmai | reverse complement strand
TTTATCGGACAGATATGTTTTATCTGGTGATTGAAAAATTAGCCCTCAGAACGATATCTGAAATTTAGAAAATCTACTAAACAGAAAGAAAATCTACTTTCATACCACTTTACGGTACTGAGTTTGTTTGGATTTATAAGGAAGAGTTAAATAAATCTAACTGCTGCCTATTCCTTTTCTGTACGGTAGTCAGAGTAAAAAATATAAATCCTGTCTTCATTTCTTTTATTCTAGATTCAGCAATCAACAGGAAAACTTCCATTTCCTCGTTATTTTCCACAATGAAGCCCCAATGCACCGCGTCGGTATAAAACAACATTCGGAATAGCTTTCCAACCGCCGTAAATTTGAAGTGATTGAGATCAAACGTTCTATTTACTTTTTTTTAATGACCGTTTGTGCGACATCAAAGATTTCGGCCAGTGATAGGTGACCTACTTGCCGTGGCACTGCGCAATTATGCGCTTCTGTCATATTTTTAAAACCCGTCTGTCGACTGTCTGTTAGTGATTCTTAATTCGCGGAGTGACAGGGACAACGAAAAGTTTTAAATGTCGAATGGAATATTTGATAACAACAGCGATGCGCGGTGGTGTTTTGTTTACAACGGCGTTTTAACTGTTTAATTATAATTAGATGTGCTTAAATAATGCAATTGTGTATTATCAAACCGCGTTTAGAAAGGGATTGAGCACATATGTCATTTTTGAACTAAATGCATGATATGACATTGTCAGTGGTAGAGTATGCAGATGAAGTAAATTGTTATTTTGGTACAATAAATTTCTAAAGCATGGAAAAAATATCAAATTATGTTGCGTTTTTCTATTGATTTCCAATAGCATTAAGAGATAATACTTCAGATCAAATAGAGTTACTTTCTTAACCTGTAGCGCTTTTAAAGTTTTTTAAATATTTTATTTATTTATGTATTTTTGAACAGCTACTGCATTTTGATAAAGCGAAATAATGTGGTTAGTGACAGATTTGTCAGATATGATATAACAATTTTTTACTAAAAAAAATTACAGTATTTACCGAGAATAGAGTTTAAATCTTTAAATATACAAATCATGTCCAGCAGTTAATTCTATTATCTATAAGGGTGCACTTATGAAGATATCAAAATTGGTTTATAATTATATTTAATCATTTATTAAGTACAATTGTGCTAACGGTACTCTCGAATCCCTTTCTAATCGCGGTTCGATAATAGGAAATATTAAGAAAATTACCTAAAAAACAACTAATTAAAATAAGAAACACAGGTAAGGTGCCTTAAAGCTAACGGCGTTCCCTCTCAAAATGGCAAGACCGCGCCTGGCTATCGATCAATTTGTATAAACAATTTAATGCCTACCTATGCATTTTATGAGTGTTATCGCTTAATCCATATAGGGAGAATTATAATGATAGTTTCAAATATTTATGGAACAAAATAATATTTTTTTATCACAAATCATCAAATTATTCACGTAAGTACAGTACGGTCAAGAACTTTAACCCATGACCTACCTACTACAAAATCATAGTAACCGTCACATTGACGTTTCATTAATTAACAAGGAAAATCTTACTTTTCCTTTGAAAAGGTTCCATGGTAGCTCATAAAGGTCCTTAACCGTACACAGACTCGGCTGTTTGGATGTAAGGTTTGGTTGTGTTTTTGTGTAAATAAGTCGTTTGACGCACACTGCATGACCGTAAACGTGTAAAGATGTAAAGAACGTGGTAGTCGGCCGATTCGGTAGGTGACAGTGACAGCTGTCACAGCCTGACTCAGTGACGGCGGTCGGCGTAAGTCTAGTGTAAAAGCAACGTTCGGTGGCCGAATTACGTGAAAGACTCGGATTATTTGCCCCATAAGGGCGCTTGTGCACTGCCATGAATTTTCCGGTCCGGCCGTCCGGTTTTTAACCCCCGACGCAAAAACGACGGGGTGTTATAAGTTTGACGTGTCTGTGTGTGTGTGTGTGTGTGTGTGTGTGTAAATGTGTATGTATCTGTCTGTGGCATCGTAGCTCCCAAACGGATGATCCGATTTTAATGCGGCTTTTTTTGTTTAAAAGTTATATCAGTCGGGAGTGTTCTTAGCTATGTTTGGTGGAAATCGGTTCAGGTCTTCAGGGTCATCAGGTCATTTGTTTGGTGCGATAAGAATGTTACACGTTCAGTAAACCCATTGGGTTGGGGCTCGTCGGGGGTGTTTTTAATTTTTAATTAAGGTTGTTCAAGGTCTGTCGCGCCGTCCCGCTCACGCCAATACAATTTAATGGAAGAGCAAGCGAGACGAGAACTCAATGAAAAAGCCGGACCGTAAAATTCATGGTAGTGCACAAACGCCCTTAAGGTTTGTGAAAATATTACGAAGTCTTATATTTAAACTGAGATAAATTTTAATAGAAAACATCATAAACATATAACTAATATGATGTAGGGCTTAGTTTATACCGTTGTTAATGTTCCAGCGTCTTCAAAGGGTAGGAAGGTACAAGGAAATAGAAGTTAGGAGGTTAATTATACATTTTGTTCGGATTTGTTTATATTTTTGTACGATATAGCAAAATTTACATTGAAGGCAGAAATCGGGTGGAATACAGTGAAAAATATGTATTTTCACTATAAATTCGTTTATGATTTTTTTTTTACATACATTTTGTCACGCCTCGCCTGTGTTCCCAAATGGGGTAGGCAGAGCACTATCTTTCAGATAACAAATGTAATACAAACATTGGTGTGTATATGAGACAGAATGGACAAAAAATATAGTATAGTATAGTAAGTATTGTACTTGCTAAGTCATAAGTCATAACCTAAAAAATATCCTAGAAGTGGCCACGAAACGAGAAATAGTCATAGGTTTGTTTATGCTGCGTTTCGTGTGCTCTGCCTAGTCCATTTGGAATACGGGCGAGAGGTACCTATATGTAATAAGTAGTATTAGACGTACAAAGTGGACGAATTATTTGCCGATTAATCAAAAATTAAAACAACAGTAACGTCATACACTTACAATGAAAGCTAGGCCCCTCTTATTGACCATCATCTGATAAAGCTTACATTTCAGATCTACACACGTTTGTACAAACGTGGATTTTGTACAAAAAGTGTGTCCACTAAGAGTAGACGCAACACATATCCAGCTTTCCCACTGCTATTATTTTGTCCTGACATACATTTTGAACTCGGTCCGATTTCGATATTGAAGCAAGTACAATAATTGGTCGTGCTTTCCTAACACATAAATCGCATAGCTGTTATAAAATAGTGGTCGGCAGTGAACTTGGCCAGTTCTTTTTGTGGTGGGGGTAAGTCTGTGCATAAGCTATGCGTGAACTTACCCCCACTTAAAATCTGGCCAAAATTTTTGCCGATCACTATAGCTATAACGGACGTTATAAGTAGTAACTATTGATCGAAGATGACTAAAGTTAGTTAACGATACTAGTATTGAACTCACACGTAAAGGGAACCCGCTACGCACTGAGACGAACTACTGTGCGTATTTGAGCAACTCTGGAATAAGATAAGCAGTAAAATAATATCTAAAACGCTATTTAGAATAATAAATGTTTTTTCATTACGGAAATCATCGCAAAGGGCCAATTTCAAAGCGGCAGTAATAGCTACAGGCCGTAAATCAGTCGCCGCTCAAACAACCGGCGGTAAATCGGAAAAAACCGAACATCGCGCATCTTTGATCCCGCAACGTGTTTATTTGCTAAACCGAACAAAGAGATTCTATCGATTGCCCATCCAGGCAAACCTAAATCACACACACAATCCCCAAAATGTAGTCTCCCAAACACCAAAAAAGTTTTCACTTTATAAAACTAAAGATGGCTGCCTCAATTTATTATTAAAGACTGTTCGCGAGTTTATTTTTAAATATAACATTCACTATTTAAACATTTACAAGTCCGCGTATGAATTGCAGATTTAGAAATAAAAATACCGTTACCTTTTTTTTCGAATTATTCCAAATACTGGCCACGAAAAAAAACACTTGAATAACACTGGCAGTTTGCACTGTAGGGTTTCAAAATTAGAATGCAAATTGTATGCAGGGATTTGAAATTCGAATGTAATGTCACTCGCGGCGGGGGCGGCGCACGCGTCTACCGCCGGCCTGAAACTGGCGGTTAACGCCAGCGCGACGTCACGCCCCGATATACTGCATACGATATACGTAGATATAAATAAAATTACGTTTCGACCACGTGATCCGCGAATTTCGAATCCAAATTTCATTGACGACGATCCGGTACAGCTTTAAGCTGGCGATTTATACAAACGTCTTGCTGCCAGATGACATTTGCAATTATATTTTACACTGTGAATCTCGCTTGCCGGAAGCTGGCTCGATGAAGTTTAATTGAACTTTCTGACAGCTACATGAAAGGGTTGAGTGCCAACGATGACTACTCGGCTACACACTCAGCACTCGGTTACACGGAACCTCTAAGAAGTCGAGCCAGTCTTTTGCAGTCACTCAACAAATCCCTGTTTACATGCATCACCAGTACTGGGAATCGTGTGACATAACAATGCTAGCCGCCAAAAAGCCGAGTCTTGCCAAAACCTTGCACTCCACATTCTTGCGCCTCGTCACTGAAACAGTTTAAGGAAAGTCGCCTTTACTACGCAACTATTTATATCGCGCTAACTGTAGTAAAGGTAGGAGTGCACGAGTGATTCGCAGGACGTTAAAACTAGCCTAGAAGCGTGCAAAGTTCTTGTCTAAAGATACGTCGTAGAGCGTGTAAGAGCGTTGCCGGGGTAAAATAAAAGTAAAAGCATTACAATACCCGCTCTTCTTTCATAGTTTTTGACACAAAATGAAATTTTTGAATGAAAATTTTCAGCAATACAGAAAAGAAATGTGTTTATAACTGTTTCAATTTGTAACGTACTGTGAACTGTACCGGATCATTATTAAATTCGTCAATTTGTATAGTTTTTAAAGACGTACCTTAATTTCCGGACTATACCACTTAAAGCATCAAAAGATGCATAAGAAAAGCTATGCCATAGTCATGGTTTTGTCTGTGTCTTGTTTCGTGTGCTCTGCCTACCCCATTTGCTAACACAAACTTGATTGTGTGTATTGTATGTATGTAATTAATCTCTTGTTCTGAAGTTGCAGAAATCTAGCAGTGTTATCTGCATAGGATATGATTTCCAAATACATACATACAATCACGCTTATATCCCCAAATGAGGAAGGCAGACCACACGAAACGTGACAAAGACAAAACCATGATTATGATATGATTATTTCACGCTTCGCAGCCACTTCTATCATAACCATTTTCAGGTTTGAAAACAAATGGAAGAGGTAGTATAAGTGGCGGGTTGCTAGCCTGTCTCCTAAAATATAGGTGGGTAAATATTTGGGCGTTTGAACCGCTGTCATTATTCTCAACACTTTTTTTATTAGATTTCTTTAGAAATTGGTACAATAAGTATGTCATACAGTGTCTGTGTCTTACAAATAGGTACACACTAGACTATTGCATACACATTTCCTACAGAATCTGATAAAAAAAGTGTTGAGAATAATGACAGCGGTTTAAACGTTCGAATATTTACCCAGGTACCAATCTATTTCCTTAGTCCCCTCTTACGACATCCTATCCGTGGATAGGTTTTATTGAGTTATTAATAAACCCGACACCACACGGAACAAAAAAAATGGACGAAAAATGACTAGCCTGTCTATTACAGCAAGTGGAGACGCAGCCTTGTCCTCAGTAATGGCGGGCGGTGACGCCTGCGCGGCGGCCATGCGATCTGTCGCGATGAGCCGGCTCCGGCGCATCCGTGTTATGATACGCGTGGCAGGTGTCGTGCCGCACCACCAGAGTAAACTGATCCCGATTTAGAATTGCTCTTGTAAGTTTATCCTTTTTAGACAACAGGTCTACATCGGTCTAACGGTCTTGAGATCTATTCTAACAGAGGCATAACATCTGCCTGGGGACTGAAGTCCACAGAGAAAAAGTCGGAAGTTGTATTTATACAACCGATCTTCGAAACTTCGTTAGCGCGATGTAGGATTTTTAAGTTCTCCCATTCGACGATAGGTGGCGCTAGCGCGCTACATGCAGAATCGCAAATAGGCAGAAACAACAATGGTATAAGTTTCGAATCCCCCTGTGGTTCCATATTTTCTTAACCAATGCTAAATATAATAGGTGGGCATTGGGCAATTCCCAAAATAGTGGCACCGGCAGGTTAAGAGTTGAAATTTGATACAGGTTAGTTATGACGAGTTGAAATTTTGATCTTAAATTTCATCTCGTCGTAACCACAGACTACTATCGAAGTAGACACCGTGAGTTCCTGCATTTGTATGAAACCAAGCGTGCCACTTTTTCTCTAACCACTGTAACGTCACATGATCGCTTTAGTGATGGAAATTGATAGTCCGAGTGAAACCGATTCAAAAGTGACGCTGCCCTATTCAAGTTATCCTGTCTCTGGGCAGTTAAACTTAATCTGAGTGGTACAAATTAAATGAAATCGCGTCAAAGGAAGAGCACCGCTCTCCCTTTTGGCTATCTGGAAGACCATTGCTCTTGCTCTCCCTTTTAGCTCCCTTTTGGCACGCGAAGTAGATACACTTGAGTCATCTGTTTCGATATAAGTCTATGGTCATAACTATAACATTTTTACAACGAATTCGTTCCTTCCTACAAATATGGTACTAATGAGACATATAAAATCACATTTTTCGTCAACAAAGGTCAAAAGGCAAAGAAAAAAAATTACTTTTAACATGCCGGTGCCACTATTTTTGGAATTGCCCAGGTAGTGGAAAACCTCGTAAACACGTTACGTTCTCGTGGCGAGCCGTCGGACACTAAAACTTTATTATGCTGGTTATGACGTGACGTGTTTTAGTTTGGTTTGTCAGTTTTTATTTGCCGTTAAAATTATGCGACGAAGCTTTTGCGTGTAGCTTGGGTAATAATTTAAAAATGACTGGTTTCTTGTTTAGTGTAGCCTCTAGCGTAACTATGTGCTGAATTACATCAGTCGTAGATAAGTCTATTTGATTTATGCGTGGTTTGACTAAAACTAAATATGGCGATGTATAAAAATGTTCACATGTATATTAGACCAAATATAAAGATGTTACAAGGGGATCATCATCATCATCATCATCAGCCTATATACGTCCCACTGCAGGGCACAGGCCTCCTCTCAGTATGGGATGGATGGACCTATGTATAAAAATTAGTCATTTTTATATTCCGACTAGATAAGACTTAGACATTTTGAAGTATCGGTTTTCTAATACTTGGACCAATTTATGTTTATATTTTAAAGGTAAAGAGATTTTTATACATCGCCATATTTAGTTTTAGTCCAACCACGCATAAATCGTCTATTTGTCAAAGTAGGTTCATAAACGTTTACATACATACATACATATTCTCACGCCTGTTTTCCCAAGAGGGGTAGGCAGAGCACGTGAATGCAAAAATCCGGTGCCGCGTTTAGCAATTTCAGGGTAGCCAACCAGATGGTTAAACGTGATATTGCAGTGACAGGTTGCTAGCTCATCGCCCACAATACACTAACCCTTTCCCAGAGTCGACTCTTGCGACACCCACGAGAAGTAAGGGGGAACCACACGGGTAAGATTATTATTATTATGGTATTAACCGCAAACTGCACCCAGCGCCATGGTCCTCAGCCCCACTGAATAAATTATTTTCATCAAGGGATTCCATTGGTATGAAACCGAAGGCGAACAACAAATTTGGATGACCAAAGATGCGCGGGCGCGTCTGGCAACGGCACGCCATCTATTACCGTGGACATTTGATTGAAACCACAAATCTTCATGTCGTGTCGTGCTTAATACATTTTCTGTACGATTTTCCTTGTGGCACCTACTGTAGACAGGAAAATGTGGTAGGAAACTGTTTTATTTTTTCGTTTCCCAAAAAAAACAAAATATTTAGAATTAGGACCAATCGTTGTCACTAAGTTTACTGTAATTAGGTTCTACTGGTGGGTCACAAACCAATTGGTTTGATAGTACACAAATCCTCCTATAGATTCCCAAAACAATCATAAGGAGAACCTGAAGTGATGAAGATTCAGTATTAATTCATTAAAATTGCATGCTTTTGTTTTTTGGGATTTCGCGAAATCTTTAACTCGCCCAAATGGTGGTGTCAATTGTTTCCTTCTGAAGTGGTTTAGGATTTCATTACGCTCCTCTTTATCACATTGTGATGCAATCCACATGGCACCCAAGTGTTCTTTGTGTTTGTATTTACGAGAATGTTTCGTGTTCACTTACTTATCTATTTTTTAAATCATCTCTAGCGACATTCACGAAAGAAATAGAGAGCGGTGTTATACTAAACCCGACACCACACAGCAAACAAAAATTGTACTTTTTTACTGGAATTCATTCTTATTGCTCAGTTACCAATAGAACCTAAGCTTATGATTATGATTGTGACAACGTATGTATGTATCTGCCTACCCCTCTTGGGAATACAGGCGTGAGAATATGTATGTATGTATCTCAACCAGTCGGAAAAAATATTGCTTTCATTACCAACGAGCCAGTAAAGACATTTATTTGACGGAAAGTGCAATAACTAATGAAGCCTACAAATCATAAACACCGCAAACATTTCCACTAACTCAAACCAACTGGACACCTTTTCCGAGAACATTATTTCGGCGGCTTATTTAAAAAAAAAAACGGCCAAGTGCGAGTCGGATTTGTGCACGAAGGGTTCTGTCTTCCGTACCAAAAACTATATAAAAACACGTTTGTAGGAGCACCCCTTAATTATTATAATTACTTATTTTGTTTTTAGTATTTGTTGTAGTGAATACAAACGCGTAATCTGTGAAAATTTCAATTGCCTAGCTATCACGGTTCTTGAGATACAGCTCGCAGAATGGTGACGACCAAAATCGGCCAAAATATCACGTTTTTTTCTATGAAAGCCCCCCTTAATTACTTAATATTATTATTTTGATTTTAGTATTTGTTGGCTATAGCGGCAACAGTAATAAATCATCTGTAACAGTTCCAATTGTCTAGCTCTTACAGTTCTTGAGATAGGTACAGCCTGGTGACAGACGGACAGACAGACAGACAGCAAAGTCTCACTAGTCCCATTTTCACCCTTCGGGTAGGGAACCCTAAAAAAACGTGCCACACACCGCGACAATTCGGTTGTAAATCATTTGATAAGTGCCAAAGTGATACACGTGATACATGTGTTCGTGGAGGACGACAAAGAGTCGTTCCGAGTTTTTGGGAGCGTGCTTGCGCGCAGTTCAGGGAAGTAAGGGAGTCATCCGAGACATTACACGGCCTATTTGCAGGGAAACTAGAAGGAAAATTTAAACAGATAGAGTTTTACTTGCAATTCGCTTGAGTACGAATAAACATTAAATTCAATACAAACATACACACCCCTTCATTTCTTTTTCCGTGTGGTGTCGGGGTTAGAATAACACCTCTCCATTTCTTCCGTGGATGTCGTAAGAGGCGACTAAGGATATAGGTTTTGGTATATTTTAGGCGACAGGCTAGCAACCTGTTACTATTATAAATATCTCTGGACAATTTTTTTTTTTACACCAATCATCTAGTCCCAAAGTAGGCAATTTAATGCCTGTGTTATGGGTACTAGACAACGGATAAACATACTTATGTATATATAGATAAACATCCAAGACTCGAAAGCAAACATTCGTATTCATCATACAAACATCTGCCCTGACCGGGGATCGAACCCGGGACCTTAAGCGTCACAGTCAGGTTCTCTAACCGCTGGGCTATCCGGCCGTCAAACTATTGTACCTGCCACATTGAAACCAAAAAATATATGCGATCGTTTTGTGTGCTCTGCCTACCAATATTGGGAATACAGGCGTGATGTTATGATGCTTCTATTCCCAAATGAGGTTGGTAAAGCACATAACACGCTACATAGACAAAGCCATGAACTATTCCACGCTTTTTGCAATATTTCTAGGTACCAAGTTAAAATTAAAGGTCAAGAGTACCCGAAATCGACGAGCATGTACCTATGAAGAAACTAATGAACGTGGATGAAGCAAAAGAGGTAAGTATGTCAGGATCGTAGCAAATGGAACAAAGTGGTCTCTGCCTACCCCTGTGGGAAAGAGGCGTGACGGTATGTATGTATGTATGTACCAAGTTAAATAAGAGCAAAATAGAGTTAGGTTGCTACCCTATCGCCTAAAATATACTTTTTACCTATTTTACTTAGGTACTCGCCTCTTACGACGCACAGTGTTGCGGCTCCATAGTAGGTAGGGGACGAAATTATTTTTAGGGTTTATTGCTGGCTAATTATCTTTATATGGTACAGAATGAAGAATTATACATAAAAAAACCGGCCAAGTGCGAGTCGGACAAAACAACAGCAAAAAATCAGGTTTTTTTGTATGGGAGCCCCCCTTAAATACTAATTTTATTTTAATTTAATTACTTTCTTTTAAAGTAAATATTTAATTAAATATTATGTGACCATATGAAGTATTTACCTGTAACAGTTATTTAAATATACCCAAAACAGCAACAAAAAACACGTTTTTTCTATGGGAGCCCCCCTTAATTATTATTATTATTATTATTTTAGTATTTGTTGTTATAGCGGCAACAGAAATACATCATCTGTGAAAATTTCAACTCTCTAGCTTTCACGGTTCGTGAGATACAGCCTGTAGACAGACGGACAGACGAAAGATGGACGGAAGTCGAAACCTTTCCTTTTACTTCATTTTGGTATTTTGGCGGGTAATTTAGCTTCTGTTTTACAAATTCTAATAAATTTGTACATTTTCAGTCCAAAGTTTTCGATGGATCTCGAAATATAACCGCTACAAGCTCTTTCAACAATATGCCCTGCGGTAAACAATTATTATTACAGTTAAAGTTCGCAAAAAGTCGCAACTTTGCGTTTTGTATTCCAGTAATATAAGGTCAATACTTCACTGTCACTAACATTTTATGGCGGCACGAAGTGGAATATTATACTTAAAGGTCCATAAAAGAAAAAATTCCACCTGTATTTAAGCTGTGCATTTAAATATTCCGTATTTCATAAAATGTTTGTAATATTTTAATTAGATAAAACGTTTTTACAAGATAATACCTTGGTCTACAGAATCCATGTTGCAATTTTAATAATAGTATAGTTTGTATCCGAAAATCGTAGTTTGAAACACCCAACTCGAAATCACTTAAACGTCTCAGAAATAAATTGTTAAACTTTGACAAGTGTTTTTGCAATGTTTCTGTGAGAAAGTACCCTCGTTTTTGGCATAATATGATACATTATTAACATAAGTTCAATAAATAATGTTTGTATTTGATCTACCTACATTTTTTATTTTTCGTTTTTTTCCTACCGCCGCAACACTGTGCGACGTCCACTGAAGAAATGAAGAAATGTTAATGTTCTAATAGCTTACTACATTTTTAAAGCAATGAAATGATGAAGAAAAAAGTTGTGCCTGGTTTAAGTATCCATCGAGGCTCAGCTCAGTTCAGCCTAAAACTTAATACGTACGGTCAAGGAATTTAATTCGTGAACCACCATAGAACCCTTTCGAGGAAAAAATTGTTCCGCGTTCCCTTGATAATTAATTAGATGTCACTATGACGTTTACTGTTAAATGGTTCCATGGTGGCTCATGAATTAAAGTCCTTGACTGTACCTAACTAAGCTGCCTACGGAGGAAAAATAAACTTCGATTTCTTCAAGTTCATATTCCCTTTGTCTTTCTGGAAACCAGGTCGCGTGCTAGTAACCTGCTTCCTGTTGGTGCTGAATGTCAAACAATACCTTTGTTGTCACTATAATAATTCTCAAGTGCAAACCTAAATGCAATCTGACTAAGGGCCGATTTAACCCAACGGAAATATAAATTAGTCTCTCTTTCCCCTTTTCCGTGTGGTGTCGGGTTTAGAATAACGCCTCTCCGTTTCTTCCGTGGATGTCGTAAGAGGCCATTAAGGATGAGGTTAAGGTATATTTTAGGCGACAGGCTAGCTAAGCTATCACTATTATACATCTTAAAACAACTCAACTCTAAACCTAAAAATACGGTAGAAGTGGCCACGAAACGTGAAATCGGTATGATTTTACCTATGTAACGTCTCGTGTGCTCTACCTACCCCATTTGGAAATACAGCCGTGTTAATCCTGTGTATAAATAACTTCCTTACAGAAAGTCCCTAAAGTAGATTCGTTCAAAAATAAAACGGCAAAGTTATTTTTAGTTTTATTTTCATAGTAAAATGACGATGACTAGCATGATGACGCCTAAACTTTATCTGATGGGCTCGCCTCTCAACGCGGTCACTTTTATTTCGACTCATGACTTATGCAAAAGTTAATGACATCATGCGAAGGAAAATAGTTACTGTGACAGCGTCGTAGAAGCGTCACATACCGATAGGGTGACTTGTAACAAATATTGTACTTGTAACAAAACTTAATTGATTCCTCTGTGTCATAATTACCCATACATTTTGTAAAGGAATGGGTCAATGCTTTCAAATTGATATCGATCGATTGGTATGAGAGATTTGGCTGATGTTCGAAATCGACAATCGACTAGTCAGTTGATGTGATGATACGAGTACAGTAATACATGTTTACCATAGTTATGACGTGTCTGGATATCAAATATAACACAAACAATTTAGTAATATTAAATAACTGAGCTAAAAATGTATCGTTTTTATTCATACAACATCATCATGTCTCTTTCCCACACGAGTAGATAGGCAGGAATCACTTTGTCAGGTAGAATTTGGAAGGTTCTCATGTCGTCAATTTCGGGACCTCTTGACCTGACCTTTTTCTACAGCATTCCCGACTAAACCTTATCGGTTTAGGTAGTTAAAACAATATAAACAATCTTGACATGTCTTTTTGTTGAAATACACAATCTAAAAATGAAAATCGTTACACTATACAATTCAATTATGAAAGTAAAGGATTTTTTCATACCTAAAATGTAAAAGTTTTCGATTTATAAAGTGTACGTTTAAATAAAAAGACACATCAAGATTGTTTACATTGTTTTAACTACCTAAACCAATAAGGTATGTACATATAATTTTGTAGACCCAAACCAGCTTCTTACGGTCTACGAGAAGGCTACGACGCGTAGCACGTAGCGCGCGTGCTACAGTAAAGCCTTTTACTATTTGCTAACACTTGATATGGCAGCCTTTGGGAGAAAAATACCTCTCAGTCAAATTGCAACGCAACAGGACGAAGTGCTGATAATTACGAAAAAGATACTTATAAAATCGTTTGGATCCACATTTTGAATTAAAATCGACGGTAATCCAACCAAACGTACTTCCGGCAATTACCGTCTTTGATTAATCCAATATTAATTAATTGCAAACAAACAGTACTTGCATCGTAAATTATAGTCCGCTTATTTACCCCGACCTTGCGTGCACGCAGAGGAAGCTAAGGCCCTGTCCAGAAGTACGCGCGAGTTGGCCGCGTATTGGAGTACATTGCTTCTTCACGATGCGTCGTAGTTTCATTAAGCGTGACAAATGCAGCAACGAATAGTGAAACGCGTTCAAAATCGCGGCGTATTCGCTCCCTCTGGACAGGGTAACCCAAACAGTGACAATGGAGTTGGCGCGCCGCCAGCGCCCTTTGTCACGGACTCGAGGACAAAAGGGGTACGATAACTAACTTCGGGGAAACAAGGGCCCTCGAGAAGTCTGTTGTCTTCGTGCCTTTTGAATTCAATCTCAAAAAGTTTCAAACGCATTGATAGCCAAGCGGCCCAAGCGGGGCGGCGCAGCGCGCTAGATTGACATATCGGGTGTAATCATGGGGAAAGACTTCATTAGATAGATCCATGGGTGTAGCCAGGCGGAGTTTTGGGGGTTCAAACTATTTACATAGTTTCTTGTTACACTCTTAAGTTATTTTTGTGACATAGCGGCAAAGATGCTAGGCAATCATTGGCCACGTTGACATAAAAATGGTGCACGTGATATCGTCGTACCGGGTTACTATCATCTCGTCTAAAACGCAACTGGTAGAACTAGCATCTGGTCTAAATCGCAACTGGTCTAAGTATCATCTCGTCTAAAACGCAACTGGTAGAAATAGCATCTGGTCTAAGTATCATCTCGTCTAAAACGCAACTGGTAGAAATAGCGTCTGGTCTAAAACGCAACTTCTTTTTTAAATTTAAAATGGCCAAGATAGACGCCTTCGATGATTGATATTTTGAACTTAATTCGGTTTTGGCGCTTCGCCGGCCGCTGCCGCGGCACGCTCGCTTCGCTCGCTCGGCTCGCGCATTGTGGTCACGGTTCTACGTAACACTCCTCTTTGCTTCGCTCGTCGTCGAACCTAACCTGAAAGAAATCTGATCTGATAGGTACTATCAATCTCGGTGGTTCTGGCTTTTTAGACCAGTGGCGTTTCAGGTGACTTGTATTTTTAGACCAGTTGATACTTAGACCATCTGCGATTTAGACCGGATACGTTTTAGACAAGATGCGTTTTAAACTCAGAGACCAGCTGCGTTTTAGACCAGACGCTACTTCTACCAGTTGCGTTTTAGACGAGATGATAGTATACCGTCGTACCTATGTCTGTGTTGCTATATTTTTTGAGAATGTCACTTGCTAACTAGTCCATGTCTGTGCCCTCGTGCTGCCGGCAATGAGCAACAGCATTTTTGATAAAAACTTCGCCGCTGGACCACCCAGCGTCTGCAATGTGGAATAATTGACGCAACAACGTCACAAACCTTGATCCGTCGCCTGTAATTTCCGCGTCGATAAATCTTTACCGGCAAAATTAGCAAACGTATTTCGAAATACGTAAAAGTTCCGCACAAATTCTCCGATAGCTGGTATTATGAAGTCGGTTCTATAAAAAGATATATCAATGAGCGGGCGGAAAGATCATTTGGATCTGTAAACGGCGCGTCTGTCAGCGCGCGCTGGTTCCTAGCAGATCGCGTTCGCCGCACGAATTGCTGACTCTCTCACCACTTCTGTGCGCCTAGTAGAGGTGAGGTACCGTATTTATTTTTTTCACTGTTTATACGATACAAATAGTAAAATGCCGTCTATTTGGAGTAAGAATTTATATGAGGCAGCGATCGTACTACAGAAATAACTCGACCCTTCTTTTCGACTTCTGTTTTTTCAACATGAATGCTTGGCAACTATGAATTAGCCCTCGCCGAGAATACCTTTAGTCCTACAAGTGATACACTGAAGCGTAAAATTCTAGACTAAATAAAATACTAGCCAATGTATGTATGTAAATTCCTTGACTTCTTCACTCTGCACCTCGCCGTTATGTAAACACGGTTTTAAAAATCTAGCCTAGACCTAGACGGAACTAAAATAGCTGTTCGTCTTCAGCTCATTTATTTTCAAGCAAAACGAAATGTTTTCAAAACATTTATTGCAGCGTAAAATGTAAACAAACATGATTTGAAACGCAGTTTAAAACAGTCGCTCTCCATCGAATGGAGCTCCATCGAGTTCTGGTTGCCTGGTACCCTCGGGCGGCAGGCCCCACCTAGGCCGGCAGCCGTTGTGGGCGTAGTACCGCGGGATACGGTCGTCCCGGATCAGCTCATACGCCAGCTGCGCTATGCCGCCCTGGTAGTCACTGAGACCAGTTTTCCAGAGACAGGGGCGGACGTAGCCGTAAACTAAAATAAAAACAAAATACACATTGATAAAATTACTCTCCAAAGAGACTGTTAATCAAAATGTAATAAAAATGTAAATATCCTTTGTGTTATTTATCGACATGAATATTGCACGCACAATTATTTACTTTGCGATCGTAAAACTGAAATATCCTGCGATTGATTTACACTGAGAGATCAGCAGTTTGTTTATTTTCATTTCATTGTAGCGCTGATGCGTCGCGACTGTTATCACTCACCTCGCGTCCACCGGAGCAGCATAACAAATTGAAACATAATTTCAATACGTTGACATGTGTTTTTAATAAACGTTGCATCTAATTAATTATACGGATGACGCCTAATTTTATGCAGATCCGCAATCAAATCGAAGCTTAAGCGAATTACTTAATCTTTCAGCAGTCACATTCGTTTACAGTAAACAGTACTTATGAACCAAAAGGCTTGAATTTGAACATGAGAATACCGTGCACTGATAATGCACTTATTGCTAACGAAGAAGATACTCATAGATGAAACGCTACGAATTGGACCGAACTATGTCCAGATAAACTCTATTAAATACAATGAGGTAACCCACGGGTATTATGATTCTTAACAGTGTTAACACGGCACTATGTATGCATAGATTTGATTTAAGCTGCCACTGTACAATTCGACTGAAATTTTATCAAGCTTTAGGGAGTAGCCCGTGTATTGAATGTCAAACTCATATTTAATCGACTTAAGTTTAACGTGGCACTGGATTTTTGAATTCATGTGCTCTGCCTACCCCTCATGGGAATACAGGCGTGAGAATATGTATGTATGTATGTAAGTTTAACGAACGAAACAAATTATATGTTCAACACATTAGCATAACTTTACGTCCACTTTAAAGGCAAGAATGGCTGGCTTGAATGAGTCAATGAACGCAGCGCTGACTGCAAGAGAGATCAGCAAAAAGCCAACCGCCGTAGTAGCAGACCAAGATTTAAAAGTGAGAGGACACAATCCATTTCAGATCTAAAATCGGTACGAATCGGTGCCGACCGGTGCAGGGCCAACTTGCATAGAGAAAGAGGTAAGTTGAAACGTGTTTTGTCCGTGCCGGAAACCTGTTTCTTTATGTAGATAAATACCCTAGAGCACTACAATTTTAGATAGAGTCGTATCTTCAGGGTTTAAACTTTAAAGGCACCATCCACCAGCAGTCCAAGTGGTGCTAATGGACACTACAAGACGAATTGACAATTAGTTAAGTGAGTGCTAATGGTAGTTTTGTACAGACTTCGCGATATTGCTCAATCAACCTCTACACCCGCCATCGATCCATCACAACACTGCAGGCCTGTCGGCTTGTGCGACTCGTCTCACACGCGGGATTGACTATCTCTCACTTTCTGATGTTACTAGTTAGACAGTGGCAGGTATTTATCTCACGTTCATCTCTACTCGCGTACTAAGCCGGCTGGTACTACGTAGATACTCGTAACAAACTAACTCCTAAGGTGCGTCTTGAGCGGCTCCAGCGTGGGCTTGTCCATGTCCCGCTCGTACAGGTCGCGGGCCACCTTCATGAGCTCTGTGTCCTTCATGGCCAGCTTGGCGGCCGGCGGCGGCTTCCACTCCTCCTGGGCGGCGGGCTTGTCCTCCTTGCAGGGGGGCTTCTTCTTGGGCCGCGGGACGAAGGGACGCGTCTTGAAGACTGAGGTAGCAGGCAAAGATTAAGGGTGCATTCAAAAATTGGTCTTTGAATAGTCACTCTTTACTCAGGAGTCAAATTTTTGAGTGTTCCTATACCTTATCGGTTTAGGTAGTTAAAACAAAATAAACAATCTTGACATGTCTTGTTGAAATACACAGTCTAAAAATGAAAATCGTTACATTATACAATTCAATAATGAAAGTAAAACATTTTTTCATACCTAAATTGTAAAATGTAAAGTTTTATAAAGATTTATAAAGTGTACGTTTAAATAAAAAGACACGTCAAGATTGTTTACATTGTTTTAACTACCTAAACATGATAAGGTATAGACAACATTTTATACTCGTTCGGTCAATGGACCCTAAAGCACAGAACCACACGGCAAACAGTATGGTGCAAATGGCAAAGCAAATCTAAGCAAATGATTTTTTAGAACTTTTACTTTGGCGCCGAAAGTAATTGTGGCAAAGTCTCCAATAGAGAGATCTCTCTGCAGGTAGATGTTATGCTTGGGACCGAAGTCCATATAGAGAAAATTGTATTACTGCAACTGATCATCGAAACTGCGTTGGCGCGATGTAGGATCGTTCAAAGTCTAGTGTGTTCAAAGCGATCATGTAGTCGATAACGATTTCGTTTGCGAGTTATCGCAAAATTTTAAGAAAACTAAGACAGCGCCGCCAGAGGAACGTTTGCACAACTGCCGCGGTCGACACGTCTCCATACAATTCCACGTTAATTCGCAAACGAAATCGTTATCGAATCCATCATCGTTGTGAATACAATACACTAGACGTTCAGACCTATGAGTGTAAAACCATAGAGATACGACAAGTTAAAGTAAAGCTTACTTGGGTCATGGTCGCCGCAGTACGCGTTATAGTACGCGGACTGGCCTCGCAAACTCTTCATGGTTTTCTTAATAAACGCCTCAATCTCCTCCTCGGTCCATACTCTCTGGAGACAGGTAATATTTGGTTAAAATCGACACAGTAGGCGAAAACATACTTGGGCGCCAAGGAAATTGATAGGTACACTAAGAAGCAAAAGTGCATGGACAAATCCAAATCAAGATCGTGTGAAACTATTTACGCCGTGCAAACAGCGTTAGGCAGCTAACTAACAATAAGCCGTATTAGTTCGATGATTTTCTTCTAGATGGCGTTGTAACATCCAATAAGGTGCCTTGGGGTAATTACGATAGAAATTTTGACGAGT
>BHDV01070667.1:69213-80526 GCA_005406045.1 Adoxophyes honmai | reverse complement strand
CGCTATCATGTTAAGGGCCGATAGGACCTTCCTACATCAATGGAAAGCAAACAATTTAATAAGGCTAGACATACACTATCATTCTCGATTAAACCAATGGAGACGGTGGTCGGAAAAAAACTTGGCCAGATTTTAAGTGGTGAAGGTATGTTGGCACATTGCTAAGTACCTGAAAAAAGCGGAAAAAGTGACCTCCCATTTCAAAAATTTGGGCCAAGTTTTAAATCGAGAACTAAATCGAACATGTTTTTGTCGCTACAAACCGGTTGACAGCTCTTAGTTGATGCATGAAATTAATCACTCTGTCCATCTAGCTAGTCTATGTCTATGGTATGGTGATCTTATGAAAAAGCTAAAAAGGCGAGCGTTTCGGACAAAAATTTCAACGCTTTTACTCCTTTGCTCAACATATTTATCCGTAATTGATACAAACAAAACATCAAGCATTTATTTAACACAGGTAAGTAATGCATAAACTGAAATATAAAGCATTAGTGATATGCCGATCCAAATGTCAATCGCGAGAATTTTGATGAGTCGTCCTCAATGCCTGTCATCATAACCACATCCGCCGTTGAAAAGTTTTACTGTTATTTTTACTGCGACAACGATATAAAGTAATTATAAATAAAGTAACGTGTTTTGGAAACTTTTCGCTGAATGATACTTTGCTTTAGAAGCTGGTTGTGACTGTGGCAGTTTCTGTGGATATGGGACGGCCTATTTTTAGATCGGCTTTTTTTCGTTAAGAATATTTTGGTTAGTCGGTTTTATAGTGAGTGATTTGGTTGCAGCGGTGAGGACAGCATAGGAAGATGGCAGTCAATGTTTACTCGACGAATGTGACGTCTGAGAACCTGTCGCGGCATGATATGCTCGCGTGGGTGAACGACTGCTTGCAGTCCAGCTTCGCCAAGATCGAAGAGCTGTGCACGGGCGCCGCCTACTGCCAGTTTATGGACATGCTATTCCCAGGGAGTGTCCCTATGAAACGGATCAAATTCAAAACAAATCTAGAACATGAGTACATACAAAACTTCAAAATTTTACAAGCAGCATTTAAAAAAATGCAAGTTGACAAGGTAAGTTATTGCTGTATTTATTAAAAGATCTTGCTTGTAACTGACTGCTAAGAAGTGGTCTTGTTTTTTTTGCTAGGGAAAGTGGTTTAGTAATATAGGTGTAACAAACACCTCATTTTTTTAACATACAGATCCAATTCATATTTATATCTTCTAGAAGTAAACATTCACTGTCCATCCGTCCATGATTAATAAATGAAAAGGGACCAAAATTGCACACTATACTCTCTGTTCGTGAATTCAATTTTATACTAAATTGTCACTTGTCTTTCGATACTATTGATGCAGCAATGCATCTAAAACATTGAATAATGAGTGTGTTAAATATGCAATTAAGACCTTTTTTGTTTAATAACAAACAAACTTTTTGTATTTTTGTTTTTATTGGCATAGTTGCTGTCATTGAAACAAAAGAGACAAAAATGTAGAATTTTTTCACTTCCTACAGAGGAAGAGAAATTTTAACAATTGTGTATCTTTCTTGTTTTAATGTTATCTTAGATTTTCAAATTTGTCCATGTAATAAATGTGACTGGAATGCAGTAATGTTTGTTCAGTCATGTAAAAAGTAGGTCTAGTTATGGAATCTTTCAATTGGGTAGATGACTAAAAAAAAAACTATTCAGCAGACTAAACAGAACAGATAGATTACCAAAAAATATTGTACACATATATTTATTTGGAGGTCAAAAGGAGAGACCTTTGCCCAGCAGTGGGATACAACAATAGGCTAATAAAATATATATATATATATATATATTATTTTATTTGACAAGCAAGAAATGATGATTATACCATGCTCTGAAGTTTCAAGTGACATCATGTTTGAGTACAATTTTTACCAAAGTGTGATGTTACGAGCCCCCACTCAGGGAGTTTGATGATCTGTACCTTTGTCTATGTTTAATTATTTGATAAAACAAACATGTGTCTTATTTTTTTCCATAATCTAACTTAGAGACTAATTAGAATGATCTATTTTAACATTGTCATCATTCCTATTCAATTATTTTGTTACCTACAATAGAATAACAAATGGACATCTCTTCTATGCAATCCCATTTGTAATATGAACTGTTTGTCTATTGTTCTGTCTAACTAAACATAAAGTTGATTATTCAATAACAAATTAAATGTAAACTATCATCGGAGTCAAATGTAGAACAAGAACAAAATTGAAAACTGATAATTTGCTGATTAATTTTTATTTTCATTGTAATACCTGTCTCATAGTTTTTAGTCACACTATGAGACATTTTAGATAGGTTTTTTGATAAAAAGTTACCTGATGTATTTGGTCAGATTCTGAGAAACTGCATGTTTTCATTTCACCAATCTATCAAATGATTTTAGGAACTTGGACACTTTCTAGTTGATTAGCTCAATCCAATGGCCTTTTGTTTAGAAAATATAACCTCTTCATACCATACCACTAGGTTTAAGATCTATAAGAGTCATTTGAATTTGAAAATGATAATTTGATAATCCTCATATTATATTCATGGCAGTGCTCGGTCGGAGTAAAGTTGAAATTTAATGAGATGTATTTCTTAAAACCACAATTTTTATAGGTAATACCAGTGGACAAGCTGATTAAGGGGAGGTTTCAAGACAACTTTGAGTTTTTACAGTGGTTTAAAAAGTTTTTTGATGCTAACTATGACGGGCGCGAGTATGACGCCTTCGACGCCCGCGGCGGCTTCACGATCGGGTCCGGCGCGTGCGAGAGCGGCGTGCCGCTGTGCGCCGGCGCGCTGGCGCCCGCGGCCGCGCCCGCCGCCCGCGCGCCGCGCCGCGCCCCGCCGCCCTCCGGCAGTACGCATCCGCCCTCCTCCGCACGCCTAACCGACCCACACTCAGAAACGTTCTGTCTCTTGCCACGTCCACCGCTCTACTAAAACTAACTTTCTTAGTGTGGCGTCGCTCCGCATCGCGCCCCCGGCTCGACCGCCGCCACAGTAGATTGTGTCGATTCATTTTATTTTACTTTCCTCTTGTTTTCTTTTGTAGATAGTACCCATTGACAAACTGGTGAAGGGTCGCTTCCAGGATAACTTTGAGTTTTTGCAATGGTTCAAGAAATTCTTTGATGCCAACTACGGAGGCACGGAATATGACGCGCTGGCGCAGCGCGAGGGGCTGCCCATGGGGCACGGGGGCGCCTCCGCGCCGCGCGGCGCCGCCAAGAAGCCGCAGGCGCCCGTCGCCCGGGTGCCGGCTAGACCCCAAACCAGTACTATTTGTTTTACTTTATTATGCTTTAGTTATGCTTCATGACTACATGCATTTCATTATAAAATCATTTTTTTTATCAAGTACTTATGTTACATATTTGTACTTATGACTTATAATGTCCGAACCATTGCATATTGTAAAGATAAAAACACAACATAAAATTGTGAAGAATATTTATTTAAATTAAATTATAAGGTTTAAAGGGTATTTAGTATACTTATTCTTATTTTTTCTTTATTAATTTATCACTGTAGTTTGTTTCTTCTTTCATATTCACCATAATCTTTAACTGTATTTACTATTTATTTCCATGCAGTTGTATCAATATTTGAAGTATGACCTGTCCTCTTTCTGTTGTCAATTTATTAATATTCAGCCGTGTTGTAAATATATCTCCAGCATTCAATATGTATAAGTAAATGTTATAAGCTAATTTTGTAGTGAAGCATGAAAAAATCTTTCTTACTGATTATAAAGCCAGACTTTAAAGATAACTAGAGAGCATCTCATAGGTCTAACACTATGATTTGTTTTTTTTTATGTGGGGGGAAGAGGACTATGAATAAAACAATAATTTTTAATTTTTCCTCCTAGAACATACTGTTTCGAACATATTGTTTTTCGTAAATGTTGTAACTAGAATAGGATATTAGATTCATAAAAATGGTATTTCTGTCCTCAAAAAACAAACCCCTGCATACATTTCTGCGTTTTCGGTGTGAAAGCAATGAGTTGCTGTCAATCGATACATAATCTGTAAAATAGTGCAAAAAAGTGGCATAAAGTTTTGAGAAAATATACAATAACATATTTGCATTGCCGTAACTGCTTTTCCATAATGATTTGTTAGTAACAAAATTGTTTCTACAATGACATCTCTCCGCAGTCGGCAAGGCCAACAACGCCGTGAGGTCGCCGCCAGTGAACCTGTCCAGGCTAAATCAAAGTGCGAAGGGCGACTCCAAAGCTCTGGACGAACTCAATCTCCAGGTAATTCTCTCTGTAATTTGAATGTGAATGTTGATAATGTTGTGAATGTTTTCTGTGCGATGTCAGGAAAAAATAACACCTTTTTATTACTTCTATGGACGACGTAAGAGACAACTAAGGTTGAAGATTTAAGTGTGTTACGCGACAGTCTAGCAATCTGTCACTATTACACATCTGCCATCTGTTTTTAAACCGTAAATTACGCTAGACGTGGTTACGAATGTACTAGCAATGAAGCTAACAGTAATGGGGTATTGGTTTAATGTGAGATGTTGTGCAGGTGAACGAGCTAAAAGCCACAGTTGACGGCCTCGAAAAGGAAAGAGACTTCTACTTCGGGAAACTCAGGGATATAGAGGTGATCTGTCAAGAGATGGAAGAACAGCAAAATGGCCCAATTATTCAGAAGATTCTCGATATCTTATATGCGACTGAGGTAATGTAACATTTGATTTTACTAACAACTGACATTATTTCTAAAAAAAGCTAAAAGTAGAAGCAGTTGAGTATGAACATTGGAAATCACTTTAATCAATATTGTTATATTTATGTAACTTAATATTATGTAAACATGTTCTGAATAGGGGGCCATAAGGATGAAAAATAATTAATTAATAAGTTGAGGAAAAATAGTAATTAGCTCTCAACTAAGTTTGTCATACATTATTGCTATCCTATTTATAGCCGGCCCGTTCATCATCAGTGTGGCGGAATTGTGACGATTCATTGTTTCTTTAAACATAACAAGTTTCGATATCATAACTGGCAAGGATTAAAGTGGAAGTAAGTTCGCGCACCGCTTTTGCAGTGATAAAGCGATGCGTGCTCTTCTGACCATTACTTAAAATCTTGCCAAGGGATTAAGGGTTCTTCTGGGGATTGTACTAGCCTCTTGCCTACTAAACCGACTTATATTAACATGTTTGCGTCATGGCGTTACAGGACGGATTCGCGCCTCCCGAGGAAATAGACGGCGACAACCCGCACCCGCCCGAGGAGGACGAGTACTGAGTTGCACACTCCGCAACCACACCTATGCGCGTCATAGTACTCTTCGTATATTACAAACTCGAAATTATCTTGCTTAACGAACATCCACAGTATCGAGTGCTTAGTATTTCACAGCCATTGAGTCGTGACCGTTGCCGGTTACTCTCCCAGCGCGCTCCTCGCAAACCCACCCGACAAACCGCAGTCCGAGCCGCAACACGCCTTAAGCCGACCCAGCCTCGCAACTCATATCCATGACTAAGTTATTAAAACAGTCACTAAGCTGTGTTGCTGCTAACAGAGGCTCCGACAGTTGTGAGAATCGTCACACATAAAGCACTAAATCGATGGAATCAGTGGCCCAAATAATTATTGAATGAGTATTACGACTACAACTGACCTTCATACAATTGACTCAATAATAATTTTGGATGGAATTCCATCATCACCACGGCTGCCATGAACGTGGCTGTGTCATATCTAAGTACATTCCTTTATACATTGGGAGCATGGTTTCTCGACTGATTTTCTGTCTACTTCTGTGTAAGTTCTTTCGATGGTATAAATCTTTCTGTATTGTTTTCTCTATAGGAGCGTGAGATTGTTAACAGTGCAATGTGGTGCAAAATGTGTGCTTAATGTCCTTGTATTTACACTACGGGCCACTGGTGCCTATTAACGTGCATTTAATAGGTTGTTAATTATTAGATATTTAATGTTATGTACTTGTTTAATTCTGTTGAAATTACCAGTTGCCGAAATTATATTGATGGTAAAATTATACTTTTGACTATTTCAATATTATGTGATTAAAGTTAGATCTGATGATTTGCTGTCGTACAACCGTCCGTCGTACGCATCGATCACGAATGACTAAATAAATTTTGTAAGTTTGGCATGTAACTACACTGTTCTAGAGGGCTGTGGAAATAGTAAATATTCGTTCTGTGTAAATATTGGTCCACTCCCAGTATTACGAAAATTAAATATAGACGCTAAAAAGGACATTAATTAATTGAAATGAGATTTTAATTATGCGAATCAATGCTTAAGTCGTCGTAACATACATTATTTTGTTTTGTTCATGGTGAAACAATACACGAAAGTTCTTTGCCTAAATTTGTTTATTATGTGACTAGTTAATAGAATAGATGATCTTCCCAAAATGACTTTTTACCTAGTTTCGTTTTTTACTAAAGCTTATTATTAAAGTAGCATTTTTCCCAGTTAGAATCGACACAGAAACAGTGTCGACGGAGCTCCGATCACGCGGAGCTACTATTCCTATATTATTTTTGCCCTCCGGGTCGATGAAAACGTAACATAACCTAAACCTACCTACGTTTCAGTGTCGATTCTAACTGGGAAAAATGCTACTTTGAAAATAACATACATACATACATACATACATATACTCGCCTGTATTCCCAAGAGGGGTAGGCAGAGCACATGGATTCAAAAATCCAGTGCCACATTTAGCAATTTCAGCAGGGTAACCAGATGGTTAAACGTGATATTGCAGTGACAGGTTGCTAGCCCATCGCCCACAATACACTAACCCCTTTCCCAGAGTCGACTCTTACGACACCCACGGGAAGAAAGGGGGAGGTGCTATTCTAACCCGGCACCACACGGAGAAACATAAAATTTGAAAATAAGCTTTAAAAAACGAAACTGGGTAAAAAGTCATTTAGGGAAAAATGTGAATAGAAATTTTGCTACTGGGAAATAATGATTATTCTAATATGTGTATATGTTAACCTCTCATATCGTGCTTACACGAAGGCTTGAACAAGCAAATAAAATATCTAATTATATTCCTATTAGATGAGCGGTCCACGCGATATTACAATAGCCTAAACTAAAAGTATATGAGTAGACACATAGATTATTGACATAATATCTACATATTAATGAACCTTCTGTTCATTATTGTTCTCGTTCACTCGTTCAGCCAACCCTGCTATGTAATGATTATTGACCACTCGCTGTATCAGTACACTAATACTGTGCGAAGTTCTGACGTTTTTACAAAATAACTGGTATATAGTTAAAGCTTTCCGAATAAAATGTAGCCATTTAAGTTTTTTTTTTTAATTCGGTGTTTAGATATTTTAACTGAAGTTAACGGCATTACGCTGCACTTTTGAAACTTGAGTAAGATAACGCATTTAAATGAAAATTTAGTATATTAAGGAGATAAGATTATGCGAAAATCGTAAACGTATCTTAATATACTATTAAAGATTTAAGTATAAAGAGCCTATAATCTGAATAAATTACGACAAAATATACTCTGAGGATACTAATATTAAGTTGATTTGTTGTCAAAATTTTTGGTTCTGTCCAGCCTGTATGAAGTCAGAACTAAAGTTTCCGTCACCAATAATGCACGTAAATTTACTTTGAATATGTATTTAAATCTTCAGTGTAAGATAATCTTGGTTAGTGGTATTGGTCCTGTATTTATTGTATGTGTATGTATGTATGTTTTACGTTAGTTTGTCAAACCATAGCCACTCAGAATATGAGATTTTTGTATGTGCTATGCATTTTGCTTGAAGAAGCCAATCTGTAACAATTCACTATTATGTAAAATATAAAATAAAATAACAATTAACATTTTAACGAAGTGCTAACACTGAAATTCAGGAAACTGCCAGCGTCTCGTTGGTGGTTTCGGCACATTTTGATGACGAGACAAACATTTTACTTTTGCATATATAAAATGCCTTCAACATCTGATTTTCAATTGCCTCCAAACTCAGATTGTAAATGTCTTATCAAATAAAAAAATAAATCTTTATTATAATGGCGTTTTTTTACACGTAAACGTTATGTTTTATGCACCAAGGAGAGGAATGACCAATCACCGTCACCCAAACAGATCCGAACGCCAGACCAAACTAAATCTGATAATACCTGCACAATGCTATGGGTTTCAAATGTCAAATGTTTCCTGCCAAGCTATGTTGTCGTGGGCACCGGCGCCAGTAGACTACAACTTTTTTTCTCTTTTTTAGGGTTCCGTACCCAAAGGGTAAAAACGGGACCCTATTACTGAGACTTCGCTGTCGGTCTGTTTGTCTGTCACCAGGCTGTATCTCACGAACCGTGAGAGCTAGAGAGTTGAAATTTTCACAGATGATGTATTTCTGTTGCCGCTATAACAACAAATACTAAAATTAAAATAATTATAATGATTAAGGGGGGCTCCCATACAAAAAACGTGTTTTTTTTGCTATTTTGGATCTATTTAACTAACTGTAACAGGTAAATACTTGAAATGCTCACAGAATATTTAATTAAATATTTACTTTAAAAGGAAATAATTAAAATAAAATAAAATTAGTATTTAAGGGGGGCTCCCATACAAAAAACGCGTTTTTTTTTCTATTTTGGATCTATTTAAATAACTGTAACAGGTAAATCCTTGAAATGCTCACAGAATATTTAATTAAATATTTACTTTAAAAGGAAATAATTAAAATGAAATAAAATTAGTATTTAAGGGGGGCTCCCATACAAAAAAAATTTTTTTGCTGTTTTGGGTCTATTTAAATAATTGTAACAGTTAAATACTTGAAATGCTCACAGAATGTTAAATTAAATATCTACTTTAAAAATAAATAATTGAATAAAAATAAAATTAGTATTTAAGGGGTCTCCCATACAAAAATTCAGATTTTTTTGCAGTTTTTGGTACGGAACCCTTCGTGCGCGAGTCCGACTCGCACTTGGCAGGTTTATTTTTTTCTCAGGCTACAAGTGACCCGCTGATGCTTAAAGCCCTCCCCTTTTACATGCTAATCATATACGTGCCAGGACTACCAGGCTTGTTCCTGCCATCCTGCTTGAAATTACTAGCAACCCATCTTGTGATTTTTATCTACAGAGCAGAGAATCTCTTAAGTGGTCCAGGTTGACCCCCCAGGGGTCCATGGGACTCGAGGGGGTCCGCCCTGGTGTTGGTTGTATTTACAACTATTGAGTTGTATTTAGGGATTCAGTGCGAACGTAGCAGCGCAGCTTAGGGTCCACCGAACCCGATAAAACTCTGAAAGGGCCTACTGTAAGCAATGAGTAACAAAAGTCTGGAAGCCTCTGATATAGTCTTTTTGGAAATTTTTCATTATCGTGTATTATCAAAATAACAACTAAGTTTTTTCACTCTTGTAACACAAGGACAGTCTTTACTTTAAAAAAATACGCAACGTAAAAATAAAAACTCGGGACGTGCAAAGCGAGCCCATTCATACGATGCTCCTCAGAGCTGCAACTGCAACTAAGTAGATGGGACCTAGGGCCAACAAAAATGACTACATACATTGGGGGGCCGCAAAATGTTTTTAAGAATGTAGCTTGCTCGGTACATGATGTATACAAATATGATAAAAAACCGGCCACGTGCGAGTCGGATTCGCGCTCGAAGGGTTCCGTACCAAAAACTGCAAACAATCTGTTTTTTGTATGGGACTTCCTTAAAAAACTTATTTTATTTTAATTAAATTATTTTCTACTACTACCTCTACTCAACCTCTTCCATCTTTGCAATCCTAAATCTATGCTAGAAGTGGCTGCGAGGCGTGATATAGTCATAATCATGGTTTAGTCTATGTCACGTTTTGTGTGCTCTGTCTACCCCATTTGGGAACACAGGCGTGATTGTATGTACGTATTTAATTATTTTATAAGTAAATAAGTTTCTGTGAATATTTCAAGTTTCTACCTTATTTATATCGACACAAAAAAAATACGTTTGTTGTTTGGGAGCCCATCGTAAGTAATAAGTAATAATACTTCCTAATAATGTTATAAATGTGAATGTTTGCGAGTATGAATGTTTGTTGCCTACTCTTTCACGCAAAAAGTACTGAATAGATTTTTATGAAACTTTACAATAATGTAGCTTATACATCAGAATTACACATAGGCTACAATTTATATCATGTGAATTGTCCAAAATGTAACGAAAAGGGTTAGTTCACACCAAGACGCGACGCGGCGCTGCGCGCACATTTTTAATAATTCAACTCAATTGCTATGCGATAAGGTTCACATTTCATCGAGAGAATTCAAAGTAAAGTTTACCACGCAGCGTTGCACCTCTCGCCTTTGCACAATGAAATGTGAACCTTATCGCATAGTTGATAAAGTATATTTTGAGTTGCACTATTAAAAATCGCGTCGCGGCTCGTCTCGGTGCGGTGGGAACTGACCTTTGTGTCAAGTAAGTAACCGAAATCTACGCGAGCGGCCGCTATTATTACTATATTTTTACTATTTGTTGTTATAGCGGAAATATAATAGAAATACACAATTTTCAACAGTCTAGCTAGCACGGTTCATGAGATACAGTCTGGTGACAGACGGACGGTGTTTTTTTATGGAGGAAATTGTTTGATTTCACGTCTATGACAAATAAAGTTGCATTAGGAGGGTATACGACTATTGTATGGCATGTGAATGTTGTATGAGAGTTGACATGACAGTCATGATATCATGAAAATCTTGTGGCGTTGGGCAGGTAGTAAAATTACTACCACGCAAGCTAATCTATGCTACGCCACGCCATCTGGAAATGGTGCCTTAGGGCAGGGGCACACTAGCGTTTTTGCCGGCATTTTATCCGCGGAGCGGCGCGACGAGCGCGCCACTAAACCAAAAGCAGGTTACAGTTACTTACATTTAATTAAATCAAACAAACAGATAAAAAATAACAGACTATGATGATGACACTACTTTTTATGTTGTCATTTATGCCTATTTTTTAAACGTCATTAACAACTAATATTAAAGGAAGCCAGCTCATTTACTTTTTTTTACATATTATTTCATACTATAGTCCGAGAACCTCGCGCGTGACCGTTCCTGGGAAGGAGGCAGTGGCAGGGGCAAGCAAGGTAGCGCCGTGGTCTTCCGGGATTTATTATTTACCACCCGCCCTGCAATGGCTGCTGACATTCGTTCACCGTTGTACGCGGCCGCCGCCACCGCCACTCATCCCCGGGACGGT
>BHDV01070667.1:55559-67457 GCA_005406045.1 Adoxophyes honmai | reverse complement strand
TTCTTGTCACCTAAGCTCCGCAACCCAATAGGTCTCTACGACGCTCGAGCAACTCCAAAATTAGCTGCCTGGGCTCCCCTACTACTGACAATCCAAAACTTAAAGACTAATCATGGGGGAAAACATTGAGAACAGATTTGGCTTCAACTTAGACGCGTAGTATTCTAAAGTACAGAATTAATTATTTCATTAATAATTTAATAATCCTCTTATAGGTAAAATGAAAATATAATATGTAATCTGGAAGTTATTTACATTTTAAAACAAACTCATTATTTTATCTTACCTAAAAATTGCTAAATCTAATCGAATTCTTAAGACACTGAGAAAAAACAAACTAAAGAAGTACAAACAGCACACTTAGTTGCTTATTGTGCAGTCATGTTTGAAATATCTTATCATGATTTATATTAGAGCCTAGTAGTATCCAAAATTAGACATAATTTAACGATCAAAGTACTGAGTTAACTGATTTCCTTTAAAAAAAAGAACCATTACAAAAGTAACTCATAAAAATCTTAAGAAATGTGTAAATGTCTTATTACTAGAACATTTAAATTAGGTACTTGTTTAAGTAGTGCATTATACATGTCACACAGTATATTTTCTGCGAATATAGGTAAGTATAAAACATAATAATTGCTTTTATAATCTTATACAGAGGAACGGTAATTTAACTTTACTATATTATTTTTTTATTTCTGCCTTTGTTAACAGTTACATTTTTAGATTTATTAAAAGATATCCTTTTACTTGGCGTTCGCGATTTCCTGGCCCGCGACAAGCCAGTAAGCTCAAATTTATCAGAATTGAATGACGATGAAAGGTCAATAGCTCTTGATCTTAAAACTTTACAAATTGTACCATTCTGAATGTCTTCAATATCATCTTGAATTTTAGTTTTCGAAAGGGATTGATGTGTAGCACAACTTTTTTGTTTTGTCTTGTCTGCCTGGGATTGACAGTCATTTCTACTTTTGTTCCGTTTTCTCGCACTTTCTGATGCAATTGGAGATTTAATCATCTTTTCTTTTGTTTTTTTGGTATTGTTCTGCTTGCTCGTGATTCCACTCCCATTCATTTTAGCCTGTAAATCATTTTTAGGCAAACTAACGTCTTCTACAGTGGGCACATTTTTGGTTTGCCTCCTCATATTAACTTTTGCTGTTGGAGCTTTTTTCAATTTAGCAGCTTGTTCTGGCTGAGCTTCCTTATTATTTACGTTTTTTTGGGTTGTAGCATTAGATTTTGTAGTATTTATTTTGTTGGTTTGTTTTTTAAGAGCTTTAACTAGGGTTGTATCATTCTTATTCACAACTAAAGAACCTACCAATGTTGGAGTGTTTTTCAATATTTTATTACAAGAACTGTTTGGTTGACCTTCAATAACGCTTTTCATGATGTTTTGTTTTGTTGCGGCTACGTCATTATTATTTGTGGCATCTGTGAAAGAGGAATGTATTATTGACTGGGCATGTATAAGAACAGTTACTACTTGTTCATTCTATTGATGCTGCGATGGTGATGTAAATGAAGCAAGTTTGTCTCACACTTGGCTAGTTTTTTGTTAGCAAATAGCATTTCTCTTACCTTGGAAGTATTTCCCTTTTGGACCTCTGGGTGTCGGACATTCATAGTCACTTTCAGCATCTGTGTTCCAGAAAGCATCAATCCGACTGTTGCTTAGTGTTACTTTTTTTGGAGGACCTAGAAATAACACAAATTATAACAATGGATTAGAATGAATTGTAACAGATATTATAGCAGCCAATATCATATAGTCAAGTAATAATAACAA
This sequence comes from Adoxophyes honmai, assembly GCA_005406045.1. Taxonomy (NCBI): domain Eukaryota; kingdom Metazoa; phylum Arthropoda; class Insecta; order Lepidoptera; family Tortricidae; genus Adoxophyes; species Adoxophyes honmai. The sequence goes on along the minus strand of BHDV01070667.1, from coordinate 65,659 downwards.
AATAATAATAGTGTTGATTATAACAAAAACTTACCTGCTTTAATGGGTGATTTCACCTGAGGGACCGCAGGAGGTGCTAAAGTCAATTTTTCAATGATCACATTACATTTAGATGTAACATTCTTATTATCAGGTTTGTCAATTCTTTCTTTTTTGCCATTATTTTTATTACCTTGATTGTCACAGCTTTTTTCTTTTGTCTTATTTGGTTTACTAGTTTTATCCCCATTTGTAACTTTAAATATTTCATCATCTGTATAAGTGTCACTCATACTGTCATTTTTACATGTTGATAATATTGAAGTGATATCCCATTTGTAATCTCCATCACTACCCGTTTTGGTTCCACTGGTGGCTGCTTGAGAGGCCTTGGCAATATTTGTAGAGTTCACTAAGCTTGGTGGCACTATTTTGTGAATTAAATCTAATAGATTACTGTCATCTTGATTTACATCCCGGCTAAGTAGTGACTGGGTGGTAGTCAGTTTTCTTGTCTTGTGTTTTTCCTTTGACAGTGCACTATAGATATTGCTTTGAGGGCTATCCGCAGATAAGCTTTCACTGCTATTATTTCTTCTTTCAGTGATGTCCAAAGTCTGAGTGAACAACTTTCTTTTCCTGAAGCTTGGCCTCATGGAAATGTCACTATTGGTAAGTTGTGATGTTTCTGTTGGCTCATGTTCTGCTTCATGGCTTTGGTTGGGCTCCTCATGGGCTTGCACTTGTGTACAGTTTTCCTGAACATGAACAGGTACATTTGTAAAAGGATCTGCTGATTTTGAAATCAGTTTCTCAATAGGCTTTTTTTTAACAGGAAACTGTGGTTTAGCAAACACAAAATCATTGGTTTTAGTTGTTTTCTGTGCTGTTTCATTCATATTAAGAGGAGTAGTTTTAATTTTCTTTTTAGCAGACATTGGGACATTATCTAAACATTCAACATTCCTCTTTTGTCTAGTGTTATGTTTTGACACAGCAGCAGTAGGCTTTACTGTAGTATCCAGAAATATGCTATCATCTTCTGAACTGACATTATCACCCATGTCATTTGTTTGTTTTCTCTTGTTGTTATTTTTGTTTGCATTTTCGTTTTTCTTATTCTCGTCAATGGGCTTAAGAGAAGTGTTGAATCTTTGAGATGAAAACTGAAAACCATTTTTAAAACGATCTTTTGGCATCTGTACTGATGAAGTTTGCAAACTTTTGGTAGAAAAAACAGAAGCATTTAATGTATTTCTCTGTGCAGTAGCCTCATTTTCTGGTAAATTCATGTATCTTTGAGAGGAAAACATATTTCTTGGGTCATTTAAACCTTTACTTTGTGAAGAGTACATGTTTTTGTGCATTTGTGAGTAAAATGTGTTGATGTTAGATTTGCTTTGCATATCTTTTTGAGAACATGTGACTTCTGACCCTGTTCTAGACATAATTTCCATGGCACTCCTAGTATATCCTCTAGTGTCTCTGGTATCACTTCTCACATTTGTATCTGTGGATCTGATCTCTAGGCTGGGTAAGCTTTGTGGGACATTTTCTTTATAGTTTCTGTCAAGTCTTCTGCTGTACCCAGTTCTTGTAGACATACAGTCATCACTACTTAAGGAAGAATTACTTCCTTGTTCACCTGAATCATCTCCAGACCTGTTCCTTGTATTTTGAAGATAAACTTTAAGTCTTCTCCTCTTTTCAGCCCTTCTTCTAAAGTGATGTCTTCTTTTATTGTTCACTGCCTCAAGAATAATTCTCCATTCATGCTTATTAAAATTACCATTTTTAATCCCTTGAGCAATATCTGTTGCTACACTAGCAGTAGAATCTGAAAAATACAAAAGATGAGTTAAAATATTATACATCAAATAAAAAATAATATGAATACACAAAATATTCAACATTTTACCTATACTACGCATTGAGACTGGGGAGCCTCCTCTGCCATAGTAAGCAGACCGTTGAGAATAGCCCTGATTGAATGGCTGATGGAAGTTTCTGGGCTGAAAATCACTACGTACAGATGCAGTTGGTGACAGTTCCCTTCCATAAAACATACTTCTTTGACTGCTTACTGATTCAGCATAACCTTGTCTTTCAAAATTCCTGGGCAGATTCATTGTGGAAGACAACAAGTTCGAACGAAAACTTGTACTTATGTTTTTGTCAATATTCGGACCTTTAGCATGCACAATCTGAAAACAAATGATAAATCTAAGTAAGTCCGAATGGTCGTAAAATACACTGTATGTTCAATTTAGATTTTAAACGAATTGTATTCAAGTTAATTAAATCATCCTTTAAGTAGACCAATTCATGTTTGGTCATTAAACTCAATGTGTTTGGTACTATATTGTACTTATTTATGATTACATATAACAGAGAGAGATAGTTTTGCTATTATTTTAACTCTGCACAAGTCATATTAATAAATCAAATCGTGTTATCCACTAAGTGCTTTTGAATATAATCCGAAGGCCCACGCAATGAAGGTTGTAGAGGAAGAACACGTAGGCAAAATAAAAACACAGATATGGAAAAATAACCATTAACATATAATAAAACTCTCTTACTGACCATATTGCTACCGTGGAACTTGAAAACGTTGCTACTCTTATTCATATTCAAGGAACAACACGTCGCCCCACAAAACCCCTAAGAACTATCAAGTTTTTCTGGAGACTTGCACTACTTGCACTGAACTAACGCAACACTCACGAAATAGCTAGCACAATTTTATTGTAATACATGTTCACACAAAGTAACTTCTCGTCCCTCTTCATTTTGTACTTTCAAGAAGTAAACAGGAAGACAGGAACAGAAAAGTATACGAATCTATTTAAAACGTTTAAAACATAAATAAAATAACGAATTTTTCGATTTCAAGAATGTTTGGCATCTGTCTAAACCATAGACAAACAACAACATCTCCATCTCTTCATTAACCGAAAAACCGGAAAAAGATAAAGACTTTAAATGCAATACAATAGTAAGCACTAATGTAGAGCTGCCAGAAAAAGAGATGCACCAATTTACCCCTACCACTTAAAATCTTGTGAAGTTTATTGCGAACTACGGAGGGCCTAAATTCCACCGATTCCACCTAACAATCTCTAATTAAAATTATTTAAAATGTGCTGAAAAGTCTCTTTTTTCTCTATGTCAAGCATGCTGCAGCGCTGCCAGTGAGAAAAAATAGTGATGGAATTTGACAACTACACTAAAAAAAAAATATGATTGTCAAATTGTTAATTGTCAGATACACATTTTCTTACAATGTTATAACCTCAAAAAATTACAGTAAAAACAAAACACGTTTAAAATAAATTACCACTTTCTTGTGATTTTGTGAGATTGCAGATGCAGGTGATATATTAAGGCAAAACCAAAAATGTTTGAAACTCGACTGTTTGTTGGAAATCTGCCGAATGACGTCCAAGAAAGCAATCTGCGTTCTGCATTTTCAAATTATGGAGAAATAACTAATTTAGACATTAAAAGCAAATCTACTGTAGAAAATGACCCTAAAAAATTTGCATTTGTCACGATATCTACTGCAAATAGCGACGTAGAATCATGTAAGTATTTTTATTTGAAATATACATAGTTGTTGTTTAAGAATGTTCAATTCATTGTATCTATAGGCATATGAAATTATTAAGTTACATAGTTATTTATTGAGATTTCACACGGTCTTCCTTCGGCAATTGGAGTTTATGAGTAACATTTGACGACATCTAACTTGGCAATGTTCTGAAGTTGGGGGGGTAAGTTCGCACCCCGCTTTACCACCAAAGAGCCCTTAAAATCTACTTGTGCATATGTGACTCTTACCAAGTTAGATGTTGGGGATGGTACAATCAACTTCCAAATTTATGTACTTAAATCAATATTTACATACATACATACATCACTGAAGTATTTCCAAATCGGGCAGATAGAGCACACAACACTTTGTTATGAAGGGTGAAGTAGTCATGGTTTTGACTATGCAACCACCTTTAGCATATTTTTAGGTTGAAACATTGATGAAAGAAGTGTATTAGTAACATATCTATCACCTAAAGGTCCTAAAGCAATCCTTAACCTATGTCCTTAGTTGGCTCTTACAACATCCATGGAATAAACCTAAGCCCAACACCACACAGATTATCAATAACTGTGAAGTATTATTGTATATTTTTTAGGTATCAAATACTTCAGCAGTAATGATTTTGAAGGCAGCAGACTTTATGTCACCAGAGCCAGGGAAAGCTTTCTGGAACGGTTGCAGAGGGAAAGACAAGAGGCTGAGAAGAAGGAAACTGAAAAGGTGGGTTATTGGTAAATTAATAAAACACGGCATGATTTAAATTTGAAGTACTCTTCCTATTTGTCTTGAACTAAAGAGTCAAGTATTCAAATAAAATACTACTTTACTGTGAATATTAATATTCAAATACTAGTATTTAATACCTGCTTAAATTGTTAGATTTCATAAAGTACTCTGGCAATTTTTGTTGTCTCTACATTGTCTATGTAGCTATATTTTTAAATGTACTGGGTTTTTTTTCAGAAGGATGATAAAGAGCCATCAAAAAAGCAGCCTGTCATTAAACTAGGAGATAAACTAAATCCTAAAAAGCGTAAAGTTGATACTGACTGTAATGGCATAGAGTCAGGAAAAAACTTAAAAATTAAGAAAATATTTGAAAGAACTCCTAAGTTGGACATTCCACCGGATGATGTTGGGCTTACAAGACCAAACAATGTGTCAGCTGAAGACAAAAAGAAACAAGAGGCAGATAAAAAGAGAATGGAATCCATGCGCATGAAGAGACAAGAATTCAAAAATAAACAACAGATCATAAAAACTGGACTAATTGGCATAGTAAGTAATTGATTGTCATCCTTTATAATTTTGATACTTTTTAAGATGGAACACTGATATTTGATACTTTTTATTCAACTGATATTGGGTGAGCATTAAGTAAATAAAAAAACATATGTTTTTAGGATAAGGTGTCTAACAAGAAACTAAGGTTCTCAGACAATGAAGAAGATGAATCACAGGTCCAAAGCAAATCAAAAAGTTCAGAATTCAAAAAGCAAGAGAAAAAAACAATGCTATTTGATGATGATGATAGTGATGATGATGTCAACTTTGAGATGAAGAAACAATATGAAGGCAAGAAAGGACAAAAGGTAATACATCTATAATACACAACTAAACATACATGTTATTACCATCGTCACAAAATCTCACCAGTTTTTGTAGGTTTTAGATTTGCAATCAAGGTACAAATCTGACAAACGCTTTGTCTTAGATGAAAGGTTTATTGAAGATGACGAGTCAGAAGAAGAACATAAAGGGGAAACCGAAGAGGGCCCCGGGGAGCAAATAGAAGGCTCTCAAGGTGATGAAAAATCAAAACAGTTTAAGATATTGGAGGATGTTCTTGGAGTGTCCATAAAACCACATGCTAGTAAATCAGACAAAGACAGAAAAACAAAGTAAGTTATGAATACAACAATTAATAAGTAGAAGTAGTAGTAGTAGTAGTAGTAGGTAGAGATCCCTTTTGGGATAAGTCCGCCTTTGTACTTTGTACTTTTTTTTAAACCTGTCTGTACTGTACCCTTTTTATTTTCTTATAAAGAGTTTTTTACTTTGTTTACTTCATTAATGACAATATTTGTTATATAGTTTGGATTTAACACAATTTCATTTTACAAATGTTTCAGGCCTAATATGGGAATGATTCGATTTGACCCATTGAACCCAGACCACGCCAAATTTATAGTGCCAATGGAAGAAGTAAAGCAGGAAACGAAAAAGTCAAAAAAATCGAAAATTAAGGAATTACCTGATCAACCACAACCAGTGCATGAAGTGCAGAAAGTAGAAGTTTCAAAAGAGCAGTTTTACAAAAGTGAAATCACTAAAGATGCTTTTGAGCAACCAGCCACTGGCTTCAGCTTGAGGAATCTTTTTGCTAGAGAAGACAATGATGATGTCTCTAAAGGTATATTTTAATAAATTTGTTATGTCATAGTCTAAAGCTAAGTTACTCTCAAGTTTGATGTTAATTCTTTTTTATTATTGTACAGATCAAGAGGAACCCGAGAAAAATTATGTACCACTAGAACCACAAAAGCAGCAAAAAGTGAGAAATCCACTAGATCCCAGCCAAAAGAATCCGTTTATGTATGACTCTTCTGAATCTGAAGAAGAGGAAGATGACAGTGTGAAAATCAATGAGGATCCGCAAAACACTTTGCCTGAGGCAACTGAAGTTAAGGCAGTGTGGAAAGAAAACTTGTTCTTTTCCAATAATGACAGTCGTTTAACAGGTATTTTATTTCATATGTTAAGGTTTTGACAGAAAAAAAATGCATTGATTTAATTAAGAATACTGACATTGAAAATTATTTTTTTTCCTCCATAGATGGCTTGGCTTTCTTCACCAAAGTTACGTCAAGAGATGCGCCTAAGGAACGAAGGGAACTGAAATCTGTAATGATGAAGAGAATTCATAACACTGAAAGGAAAAATCAAATGTTCAAAAAGAAGATTGGTGGACGGAAAAAGTCAATGAAAAAAAGCTATAAGAAAAAAAGTTGATTTGAATAAAAAGCTTTGATAAATGCATTACTGTCTTTCATCATTTGTTTCATTTTCATAAATTAACACAAAAGTATACTAAAAATATCATAAGAAGATAATAAGAAAAAGCAAAATAAGTTCATTACATGACATTACATACAATCACATCTGTGTTCCCAAATGGGGTGGGCACACGAAACGTTACATAGACAAAACCATTATTATGGCTATCAAAATCAAATCAAAAATTATTTATTATGGATGGCAAAGATTCAAATTCTTATCTTATAAAACACGGATAACTCACGTTATAATCGAGTTTGGCTCAACTTATTATGGACTAATTTGTACCCCTTCATCTAGGAGCTGCGGCGGCTGCTGCTGCCAAACACGTACTGCGCGCCAAAGCTCTTGTTGCGCGACCGCTCGTGCTCGTCGAAACTAACACCACACCGGCGCACGATTACCTTCATTACATTACTTCATTTAGAGTGGTGGCGCGCAGTACGTATTTGGCAGCAGCAGCCGCCGTGGCTCCTAGGTGAAGGGCTACGAATTAGCCCGAAACATGTCGAGCTAAACTCGATTTAAAACGTGAGTTATCTGTATTTTTTGTAAGATGAGTGAGTCTCATGGTAGTTTAATGATCCAAATTCTTGTTAGTAAACATATCATGCTTTGCAGCCACTTCTAGCATAGTTTTAGGTTTGCAAGGGGTCAGTTCACACCGCGACGAGACAAATTTGAAATTTCAGTATATTACAGTAAGCTGTGGGGGTCTAAAATAAAATATCTAGTAGGCACTCATTCTAAAATATATTCAGATTCTTAATTAACTATAACAGGCGAATTTTAACGCTTTTTCCATGTAGGCTTTTTGCGGGCTCCTGGCTGGCCTGGCTTCTTGCGCTCGCGGCGGCGATGGTCGCGGGTCAGCAGCCCTGCCACCTGCATCTGCTCCAGCATCTCCTTCTCGACAAAGCTGCGCAGTCCCCATGCGATACCCCACCTGATCGCCCCTGACTGTCCTGATGGTCCCCCACCCTCAACATTACATTCTACATCCACCCGATCCTGCATACCAGTGAATACTAAAGGAAACATAACTTGTTCTCTCGGTTGTATATCCTCAAAGTATGTCAAATCCTTCCCATTTATAGTGATTTTACCAGTGCCAGGTGACCTGATAGTAACATCACCTCTTGCTTTTTTTCTTAAGCATTCAAATGTAGTAACAAAAGCTCTGCCTTGATCATCATAAGATGGTTTAGGTATTTCTAGGGCAAATTTTTGTGACACTAATGGTTTACGATACTTTTCTATGAAATCTTTATGTTTATAAGAGTTGGGTAGTGAAACAAGTCTTTCCATAGCTACTAAGAAGTTGTCATACTCCAGTTCTGAAAGCTGCTCCACTAACGTTTGCTCGAGCTGATCTTTAGTAAGCCAGAAGCTGCTAAACAGGTTCAGAGCACCATTAGGGTCAGGTGTTGCTTGTTTCCTGATTACTTTATCTTGGAACCTGTACAAGTCTTGTATATTCTCAACTATGTCATAGAGTAGCTTGTAGTAATTTGGTTTACCAGTGTAAAACAGGAAATGGTGAGGTCTGCCTGCTTCATCAAACTCTGCAGCTTTCCGAGCTGGGAATACTTCTTCTGGAGGTTTCATCAACGGACGGGCGGCGGGGTCATAGATACCACTGGGAAACAAGTACTCGATCGCTCTATCCACATCTTTTTGTGTGAATGTCTCAGGATCTTCACCCATCATATTAGCTAGGTGCCTCTTCCCTATCTTATATTCGAACTCTTGACGTTTCATAAATTCATCATGTTCTTGAGCACGCTCTAAATAAGACTTCATAGCTTTACTTATCTTTTTCTTTTTATTTAAAGTCTCCCAATCGGTTAAATTATTAATAAAGGAGTCCGGAGTTTGTGGAGTACTGCTGCTACTGCTACTTCTAACATTGTGGACGACTGCAAATTTGTTCGTTAAGTTGACATTCTTCGCTTTTGATGCGGCACACAAATATTTAATGCCGTAGTTAATTATACGCGACATCTTTGCGCGTTTAACAGCACAATTAACAATATTTACGTTAATAGTCTTTTGCAAATATTCGCCATTTGGAGGTTATGATTGTAATAGTGTTGTCCTAGAGCTCTAAAATTGACAGTTAACGGTTATATAAAGTCAACGATCTTGAATAACATCTGTTGGGTTAATTAAAATAAAAACAGAATAAAATCTATTATAATTTTTGGGCTTTCCTGTATCTTTAACCAAATTAAAAAAATGGGGTTCTTAATTCGACTGTATTTTTTTAAACGTAGATATGGAACTTCCTTGCTTCTAACCTAATTCTCATAACTACAGGTGCACCGATTTCAATGATTCTGTTGGAGATTCCAATAATATCTCTCTCCTGGCAAATGTTACGCCTGGGGATCGAAATCCACAGAAACAAAGTTGGAAGTCGTATTAACGCAACTGATCTTCGAAACTTCGACTTCGATGGCCCGGTGTAGATATGTTTAGTTAGGCTATTCGACGATAGATGGCGCTAAGGCGCTGCAGTTCTTTTTGCGTTTGATATGAAATGGCTTCCCATTTGTCCCAAAACGATGAAAGACTTCAAAGGGTATTCGGCCATTATATGGGCTTCTTCGTGTGAATTTTCCAACAACATAGCGTTCCGACATGAAGGGTAGTAGGGGTCATGCAGGGTATGTCGGAATCGCTACCACCATCTTACCTGCTATTCATGCCACTAAGGAGTGCACGCACTGTTTGTGCTCCGGCATGGAGGTCAAAAAAGTAATTACTATTGCAGAAGGTATTTTGCACATGTTGAAGTTTCGGGTTGGTTGGACTTGGACATAATTTTGAAGTAGGTATGTACTGCATCAGAATCAACTTTAGACTATTTTAAACATAAAACTATCGTGAGACTCACTCATAGTGAATTAACGGAACTACTCACGTTTATGCGCGTTTATTGGGTGCGCCTCTGTCCGCTGCCGTGGCGCGTAGCTCCAGATGATGGGTCACGGATTGACCCGAAACATGTTGACCTAATCTCGGTATAACAAACGTGAGTAGTTTCGTTATTTCACAATAACTTTAGATTTTTATTGAATTGTATAATTTTTCGTAAAGTTATCTACACTAATATTATAACGAGGAAAGATTTGTTTGTTTGTTTGTATTTTTGTATGTTTGTAGTGAATAGCTAGGCTCAAAAAGTACTGGGCCGTGGGCCGATTAAAAAAAAACACTATAAGAAAGCTACATTCTTCTGAATTGACATAGGCTACGTTTCATTTTGAAAAAAAATAGAGATCCTTGGTAATCGTCAATAATGTCCAGAGATCGGAAAAATCTGCGACATTGTTTGCAATAATGTGGACATGACTCCAAAATTAATCAAAGTGTTATTTAAGAGGAAATGGAGCGGTCATATTTTGTATGGAAACGTAGTCCCCTGATTCCTCGCTGGATATTACCCGTAGAACAATGA
>BHDV01070667.1:27898-43200 GCA_005406045.1 Adoxophyes honmai | reverse complement strand
CTGGCGCGCAGCGACGCCGCCCACGACAGCCGCGCCAGCAGCGCCTCTCCCGCCATCGCCGCTGACATCACCCGCACCTGCCCAATACAGATTCAAAATTTCAAAAATTTGCCGGTTCAATCACTATTTCATAAAGGCCGGTCGCAGAGCACGGAAGAAATCGAGCGTTGACCTGCTGCTATCTATCCCTGTCGCACGTGTGTAAATATTGCCCTCACGCTTGCACAGTGCGACGCACGCTCCGTGTGCTCCGCGACCGACCTTTATCTACTTTACACTTATTTTAATGGATTAAAATTTAAACTTCCAGGTTTTTTTTTGCAGGTTCATGACACCTGACAGAAATTGTTGCATACTGCTCATTTATAAAAAGATATTGCTATGTATGTTTATAAGCTCGACTCGCCCTTGGCTGGTTTTAAACTTAATTAATTAAAATAAATACATTATGGCCAATACAGGCCCAATAAATAAAATGTACAGTTTCTACAGATTGAACCTCTCACCTCAGCAACTTTATTGAAGCGCACTGCGCGCGGCGCCGCGTCGTCACTGTCCGTAGTCTCTCCCGCCCGCACCGGCACGAACGTCGAATCACCCTTAAAATCACATAATAAAAAATGGATATGTGTACTGGGTGGTAAAGTCCTTGGCATCTAACTTAGAAAGGTTTTAATTAGTGAGGCGTGTACACTATCACAGTCAATATTTGCCTCACTTATCAAAAAACATATACTGTGATAGAGACAATAATATTCAACTGAACAATAAATCACTGTGGTTGAAGTCATAAAAATAATTGATCAAATTACAATTACGTATTTGATTAAATCTAAGTAAAAGATTTACATCATGTGGTGTTGGGTTTAAAATGATATCTCCATTTCTTTGAGTATGACATAACACCTAAGAAAATATTTTCCTATAGAACCTAAATTATGGAGACTAACTACTTGTAACTATGTTTTTATACTGGGCCTAGTTTCCTACAAAGCTTTAAAAAAGGCTTACTATCTTTGTGTTAACATTTAGTTGAATGATTGGAAATTTGAAAGGTGTTTAATTAAAATTGATGTACATATTGTTTGGTCAGAATTTGTTTAATATTTCTAAGCAATGACTTTATGGGGGCGTCCATAAATTACGTGAGGTGTTTTTTTCAATTTTCTGACCCTCCCTCCCCCCCTGGTGAGATGTCGTGAGATTTTATTCAACCCCCTCCCCCACCCCCCAAATCTCACGTCATTTTTTTCAAAATGTGGGTTTGTTATGTAAACGCGTTGGATTGTTGAAAAAACATTTATTTGAAAAGAAAAAATAAAGTGAATGATGTAACTTAAAAAAAAACCTTTAATTGTTCTTCGTTCCGATACACCCATGAAGTGTCAAACGTAAAGCGCCATCCATCACATCGGTTTTTAAGACCTTAGGCATCTGGATTAAATGGACCAAAATAGTAGTTTTTTTGTTCGTTTCAAACAAGAAAAAAATTGCGTGATATTTGCCGTGACCCCCCCTCCCCCCAACGTGAGATTAGGTGAGATTTGACTCGACCCCCTCTCCCCCTAAAACACCTCACGTAATTTATGGACGCCCCCTATCTTGTTGGAAGTATTGTAAATAGTCTAATCACTAATCTTACTTTTTGTCACCAGTAGTGTTAATTAAATGAGACTGATATAATAAAAACAGACTTCCTGTGCCGCTTTGTTTGTTCATTTTAGGCTTCGATTAAAGTCTGACCACCATATTCACCATATTAGCATGTGGACACTACATGCATACTACTAACGTCTCCTCACACTACTTTTTTTTTTAATGGCTTTCACCCTTGCTAGGTAGGCAAGGAGTATTTTGCCAGTGTCTATGTGGAGATATAAAACATGTGAGTTGTTTTCAAAAAAATTGTACATAGTTAAGGGCTTTAATAAAAACAAAAGTTAATTGATTCATTTGTGTAACGACAATTATTACCCATACATTTTGTATAAGTAATTTTCGTTACACAAATGAGGCAATCGTGATTTTGTTTTTATTAACCCTTAATTTATGTTTAATTTTTTTTAATATTGTTTTTTTAGGATAGGATCAGATCCCCACACTACTTACCAAGCTGTTATTTGGTTCAGGGAAGAAGGCATCCTCATCTGTATCAGCAGTAGGCTCCAGTAATTGCTGAAAAAAATCATGAGTAGAAATTCATTAAAATCTTTGTTATATGTGATGTAATGTGGTACTGTTTGTAATCTGTCAGGTATTTCTTATCAATCAGGTTCTTATCTTAACCCTTAATTTGGCAGTGTACATCATGATGTACATTGTCAAATGTTCTTTTTTTTTATTTTTTTGTAACTAAAATTTTTGACTTAGTTTCCCTGCGAGGAGGCTCGAATTCACGACTTTTTTAATTCTTGCCAAATTAAGGGTTAATATCATAACGAAAACTTGATATAATAATGCAATTCTTTGTTATTGCAAAATTGCAAAATAAAGTCTTATAGTAAGTGAAATCTAAGTTTTTATAATAAAATAAGTATGTTTCCCAAAAATGATCCTAAAAGTTTTTCAACCCAATTTTGATGTTACAACTACATGAAACCAATTGTGTATACACTCTCCAAGTGGCAAAAAAACATTGTAATTGTATTATTAAATGAATTGAAATCAGATTTGAAGTTTGGAGAATTTTGTAAAAGTGTACAGTTAAATGTGTTTCTGAAACAATGCAATTTAATATTTAATATCTCTACATACATATTACAAAAGAGATGGCATTTCTCTACCATTGATTATCATCAACATTATTGACAAATTTTACAATCTAATCTGAAAGATTGGTGTGTATGTTTTACTCTAATTGAATATAAAGTAGATCAGGAAAGATTGGATTTCTAGACCATGAATGTCGAAACCACAAATTATTTAAGAAATAGAAGGGTCATTATAAAACTTACAGTATAGTCAGCTGGGCGGCATGGGTCTCTAGTGGGTGGGGAGAAGCACAACACCACCAGGTACACAAACAGCAGGGAGCTGCGGACGTAAGTCACCAGGAAAGGCCTATCTATCTTCTGCTCTACATATATGTACTGAAAAAAAAACCTGGTGTTACAAAACAAAACAGTCTAACACACACATATTATGCCTTGCTCCCTACAGGGTACTCAAGAGACATTAGAGCGCCATATGCCTTTGTCCTTACATACTTCCCTTGTATACTTATTCACTAGTGCAGCGGTTCCCGAATGGTGGTCCGCGGAACCCTGGGGTTCCGTGTAAGGGCAATAAAGGTTCCGTAAAAAATATTTTCATGTGCGGTGCTACGTTGTTCGCGTGCACTGACCTATTGTTATCTAAGAAGGGTTCCGCTAGGAAAAATGTTATCAATTAGGGTTCCTTGACACAAAAAAATTGGGAACCCCTGCACTAGTGTCCGGAATTTCTAATTTCACCTCCCTGTTACTGATTCAGTCAATATGTATATGTTTTCCGATGGTTCCCTCATCTAATTTTCCCTAGCATGCATTGTGTTCCTTGCAAATTTGCAAGCACACACTAATACTGTAACCTTAGTCTTAAATTTGTATAGATTACAAATTTAAGCAACTTTACTACTTAAATGAACATACTTAGGTCTTAAATATTGTTTGTTTAAAAGGGAATAAAGTAACCAAGTATACCTTTGTCAACTCTGACGACACCACCCACAAAACGTCCACCAGTAAAAGGATGAACAGTCCAAATACAAATTTCTTTTTGCTAAAGTGTTGCACATCTTCAGTATCATTTTTATTATGTGTCACGCGAAAATAATTGTGGCACAAAATCAACATTAAGACGACTTAAAACTTCAATTTTCAACATAAACAACTTAAAAACGAAGTTATAATTTGCTTAGGCTCATTATTCAGTGGGTCGTTTTGCCGAAAGCAGCAAGTATGAGCAGCATGATTAAGTTTTACACACTGTTGTCCATGAATTTCACTAATTACACTGATTAGTAGAGACTTAATAGTTATTCGTCTATTGTCGTATTATATCAGATCCGAATGTGATTCTGAAGAGAAGTATTTATTACAAGAAATCTAAAAATTTGGAAGGCAAATAAGCATTTAACTGTCAAAATCAATCATTAAAGTCAATGGCGTTTTACAAGACAAACATACACACAAGTTTTATAACTACGACTAAATATACACTACGATAAAACAACAAAATAATTATCCCTGTCTGAAATTTAATATTTTTATGGTATTTTTTTACTTTTAGTAAAATGTTCAGTTCATGGTGTATTTTTACTAAGCAATATAACTTGTAATTTTTGGATGACAATTTTTGGCAGTATGTTTACAAGTTATCTTCGGTCAAACGAAAACCCAGATAAAAAAAAATTAGTTTTTGTTTATGGCACATTGACGTGACGTCAAATTGAAATTCTAAATTGTGAAGAAAGAGAAAAAATCTTAAGTTGTGAAATGTGAAGTTACTTCCTCATTCAACAACTGAACAGCTGTTATGATTTAATGTAGTTTTTAATGCATAAAATTCAGAGATTTGAAGGTAGATTTACGTTACTAGTAGGTCATGCTAGTTGTAAATAAATGTATTTAAAAATGAAACAAAGGTATGTGTAGCTTTAGTGTGTACAAGTAGCAAATAAAACCAGTTTTGTGTTTACGTGTTGGTAAATTGTCACTTCTGTTTATCAGGACTCGCCTTATGCACGGGGATGAGCTGATGGGGTATAGCACCAATGTTAAAAAGGAAGAAGGCGAAAATTCTGCAGAAATACCTTTACACAAAATGAAGACACAAGATCATTTCATTGAAGCGCAGATCCAAGAAGGGGACACGTTACAAGCCATTGCGCTTCGATTCTATTGTTCCGTAAGTATATCTTGTTAGTTTGGTCAGTAAAATGACAATAAGAGAATATTTTGTGGTCCAATTCTTATTTAAGTTCATTTCACCTACTTAGTTTTGAACAATGGTTTCTTCATTACAAAGATTTGTAACTTATCATCTAACTTGTAAAATTACGTACATACTGTATGTACTGTATTCCCAAACGGGGTAGGCAGAGCACACAAAACGCTACATAGACAAAACAATGACTATTTCATGTTTTGTGGCCACTTGTAAAATTTTCAGTATTATTTTTGTAATTATGTGTAGAGTGGGTACATTCAGTGGCAGTTGTTAATGGAAGTGCATTGGAGTATTATAAAGTTGTTAAAAGCTACCTGAAACATGAAATAGTCAAGCATTTGGTTGTGTCCTTTGCTTACTCCTTTGGAAATACAAGGGTGTCATTTCATAAAATTTTCATACAAAAAAAAACTTACATTCTTTAACTTTGAAAACAATTTTATTCAGTAAATTATTTGCTTGTCCAAAAGTATTATAAGAATCCTAACCCTGCTCATAACAATGTCCATAAAAGATCCATCACCTGACACTGCAATCAGTTTTAAAAGTGAGAAGTGAATGTTGATAATTATTTTAGACTAAAGCAGTTGAATATAGGGTTATTTTACATCACTTGTTAATCTGTTTTTATAAGGATATTTTGTCTTTTAGATTTCAGAACTGAAGAGGATTAATCAAATACATAAGGATAACGAAATATTTGCCCGAAGAACCATCAAGGTTCCTGTAACGCCATACTCTGTACTGACAGAAAGGCTACCAGCCCCACTAGAAAATATGCCATCAACATCTAATACTCTAAGCTCTAATTATTTTACGGTAAACAATCACACGGGACTTGCACAAACAAGTATCAATCAATCTGATGAAGTAAATGGGAATAATGACTTTGCTGTGGACTGTAATGCTATAGTATTGAATAGCACTCTAACACCATCAGTTGTTCCATATACAGATTTAGAACCAGTTGATGCAGTTTCTGAAGATACAAAGCTATTACCGAGTAAACCCAGAGAGTCAGTGGAGACTGTAGTTGTAAAGGAATTGACTTCTCATGGTGCAGATTTTGGCTTGAAATGGTATCACCTGCTTTGTTGTGTTCTACTCTTAGGTTTGATACCTCTGGTTTATATTTTCCGAAATGTACATATTGTTACACATGCTGTGAAAACAAATCATACAGGTTTACCCCATATTAATACTACTACATTAAGAACGAGGCTCTAGTAGAAGCCCAAAGTCAAAGACAGGGGGTTCTGTGCCAAGTTTCATAATTCCCATACTGCTTGTGAAACATACAGTCAAGGAAATTGATACCCGTGCCAATTTGAACCTTTTCATTGTGACTTTCATATTGATTTGATTAGTAGAAAGTATGGTGTGTCACAGTGACATTTCTTGTGAAAAGGTACAAAGTGGCTTAGTAATCAATTTCCTTGACTGTACAATGTTTTTCATCACATTTGCATTAAAGTAATAAAATCATAAGGCTGTAAAAATATGCCCTGCAGTTGGAGTGGTCTTTTTAGCATAGAGTGTATGTACTACAGACAAGAAGATTTATATTTAATTGTTAGCCGCTCTTCTCCAAAATACGCCAGCAGTTTATGTCTATGTAGTGTTTCCTGTGGTCTGCCTACCCCATTTGAGAATATACTTGTAGGCGTGATGTGTGTACGTGTGCATAAAATCACAGCCTTTGGAAAAGGGGTTCACATTTTGATAACAATTAGATCATATACAAAATGCTCACTAACACACACTGCAAACACAACACTTAGCAAAATAAATTTTGAAGGTATTTATGTTTTAAATGGTTGGGCGGGCTATTTGTTACAGATTAAAAAGATTTGAACAACCATATTGAATTAGTATTCATAAAACATATTTTTTATACTGAATGCTTTTAAGCTATATAAAGTATTTATTACATATTTTGAGAAAATTTACAATAAATTTCCTGTTAAGATAGTGTTTTTACATTTTTTTTATCTATATAAAGGAACTTGTTGCCTACAGAACTTACTTTGAGATGTCGTTATGTTGCGGAATTTCTTAGGAAATAATTTCTTATACAAGCAGCTCTGCTTGTCTGCTGAAAACCATTGTTGCCTTGTCAGCCAATTAGTGTCGGGTATCAGATTGATTTTTGTCAAACCCTGCTAGAGTAAATTAATCTTAAATAAGATTTAAACAGAGAGCAGAACAATGTATAAAAAATAACGGAATACCATCACACCATCAGTGAAGAAATGTGCATTATATAAATATATTTTGCCTAATAATGTATGTTTTAAATGTTATGATAATATTACTGATTGATGTATGTGAATTTATGGAATGTTGGTATATTGGGAAATTAAAAACTAGCGTCCTCATGACAGACCTCACAGGAAATGGTCTTTAAAAATTTTATTGGACTTAACAAACTGCAATAAATAAAATAAAAAAAATTAAGTCATTACCAACCTTCGGCGTTAGGGTTTTATTTATGGCACTGGGCGTTGCGGCTAAGTTAGCTTCAATGTTGTTATAACACTGTTTACATGCGATTGTGGTGATAAACATGTTAATGACCTATTGACCATGTTCGGATACTACTTGATCTTTGATCTGAGCAAAAAGCTTTAAGCTATGGTGGTATTTTTATGAATTTTATATTAACATTATTTTAAGAGCACATGTTTGTGATTCTTGAAATAAACTATATTGTACATGTATAAAATGTATTTTATTTCAGTTTTTACTTTTTACTATGTTCACAAGTGAAGTCAGAGTCAGACATAATACTCTGATTTTGAGATGCAGTATGAAATCCACACTATATTTAGATCAATGAAAGCATAATAATATTATTTGCAGTTTAGTAATAGTTATTTATGTCACTGTTGCCTAATAAAACGCATAAATATACGAGTGTACTTCATGAAATAAGCCTGTAAAGACGAAGTTCATAAAGAAACACGAGTATTTATGCACAGTCGCATATGTAACTTTATCTACATTGATATAATATGTAATCAAAATGTAACGTGGTCGTTACTGACTATACTTCCTATTCTAATATCTACTTATTTATAAACTTAAAACTAACTTAAAAGTACAAAAACTATCTACACTGCCTAATCTTAAGTGCCTAATCACCACAAATCAATATAATTTTGCTAATAGTATTTGGTAGGCGCTGTCACCGTGTCGCCACGGAGTGGGGCTGAGACGTCCAACCCGAGGACGAACAGAGGACATGCCTTTCCCTACCAAATCGACAAGCGAGCTAGACCTCTGCGAGACAAGTGTTGTCTCAGTTATAAAATTAGACTACAATTAATTCTATTCCTTCTACAACACCTATAGTGTTGCCTTAAAATATTATATCGTGTTTCTACGCGTAAATAAACTAAAGTGAATCAAGTTAACCCCAGTCGGGTGAGTGTTGCAAATTTATTACTAATGTAAGCCAATAGTTCTTTCATGCCTAGTTCTACTAAATTCACTATATATCTTGATTATTATTTTCATTGTTATGTTTACAAACACTACCTAATACATGTTTAAGGAATCTAAATGCCTTGAATGTTTCTATGTGAGCACGAACCTACCCACTTGTAAAAAAATAATTATTATAATTAGTTTTCATTTGTTATTACGAACCATAGTACTTAATAATATCAAACCATAGTCACTTTTGAACTTAATCTTTCATATGCAATTAGTTTTGGTATGCCTATAGTAATTTAAGTTATCATGTTCACACAACTATGTGCTACCTACCCGTTATGCTGACTTTATGTACTGCTGCAACATCACTGATCGCTAATTAATGCTTTTGGTAGTCATTCTTCAAGTAATGCTTCCATCTTCACCTTCCGCCGGATGTTGCAGTCAGTAACGGGGAATCGGACTTTTTACGAAATGGCCAAAATGATGATTCCAGGGTTTTTGGTACCAGCTGAGAATACCAACGGGCCCTAACCGTCTCTCGACTTCTGCTGACTGACTGCATCTACAACTACCGCTATGTCACCGGACTCGAGGATCTACCAGCCGCTGTCGCACTACAGGGGAGTGGCTGTCCAATAATGGGACGTTGTAAAGCGAACACGGTTCAGATTATTAGTTGTATAACTTCAAACCCATCCCTGAGATCTACCTATAATCTACCTACTATTTACCTAATACTTAAACTACCTACAGTCTACCTACCTATCTACCTAATACTTAAACCCTAATTACCCATAGTCTACCTACTTATTTACCTAATACTTAAAACCTATCTACCTATAGTCTACCTACCTGTTTACCTAATACCTAAAAACTACCTACCAGTCTACCTATCTTTAATCTTAACGTTCGGCTTCTAATTCTAAATTGTAAAACCTCAGTCTAAATTAAATACTGTACCTTACATTGGATCTAGTAGTTTCATTCTACCACTAAAAGCCCAAGCGTTACAAAAAAAATATGTTTAAAATAGTATTTGTACGACGTACAAAGAACTTTAATAATTAAAATTCTTCTGCGCCTCATTTTTTATTAAATACAAAACAGAAGACTGCTTACCATAGATAGACAATTATCAAAACAAAAAGTCAGCTATTCAAATCTTCTGATTATATTACTATGTACTAACATGTACACGTGTCACGTGTAGTGCCAGGTTACAATATCACCTCCCCCTTTCTTCCCGTGGGTGTCGTAAGGTAAGAAGCGACTCTGGGAAAGGGTTAGTGTATTGTAGGTGATGGGCTAGCATCCTGTCACTACAACATCACGTTTTACCATCTGATTACCCTGAAATTGCTAAACGTGGCACTGGATTTTTGAATTCATGTGCTCTGCCTGCCCCTCTTGGGTATACGGGCGTGAGGATGTGGATGTGTGTGTGTGTGTTTTTGTATCTCAAACGAAGCAAGTCCATTCCGCAAAACATTTGGCGTCATCTAAAGATTTTTTTAAATCCGTAATCAGAAAAACTCGCTTTAAATGTAAAAAAAAACTATACGTAAAGCCTGACAACTATCTATTTAGCCCTGGCGCAGTGTCGCTACTATCAGTTTACGTATGGCAATAATGTGCATACGTCATGTATAGTCAGCATGGTGTGTATTGGTTTGTGTTGATATTTGAATAATACCAAAACATTGTTTACAGACAATCAGACATACATACATACATATTCTCACGCCTGTATTCCCAAAAGGGGTAGGCAGAGCACATGAATTCAAAAATCCAGTGCCACGTTTAGCAATTTCAGGGTAACCAGATAGTTAAGCGTGAGATTGTAGTGACAGGTTGCAAGCCCATCGCCCATCACAATACACTAACCCTTTCCCTGAGTCGCCTCTTACGACACCCACGGGGAGAAAGGGGGAGGTGTTATTCTAAAAGCCCTAACAGACGACCAAATTTGGTTTGGTCCGAACCACGAACTTGGTTGGCTCCAAACCAAATTCGAACGTTTGTTCAGCGGTTTGGTCAACATTTCTGTTAGGGCTTTAACCCGGCACCACACGGGGATCTAACCCAGAGAATCAGAGCTTTGTAATATTACCTATTCGTCAAAATTCGATTCCAAATACTCAATATTTAGAAGTATTCTTCATATTCTGACTCTGGTGAAGTTTGATCTTCGTCAGATGTTGTGTCGCTTTCAGGACCACCAACCTCGATTATAAATCGTTCAGTCTGGGATTCGATTATAGGACCTTTATTCCTTTATCGTGGATCTACATACACATTATATGAGAAAATAAAATCTATTAAGTTTAAGTATAACAATTAACCAGTTCAATACAACCGCACTGTAAAGTGTCAGTACCAGTCATGTCAGTAACCAATTGCAAAACATTTTTCAATGGAATACTATTCAATCCTTCGTCCTTTCTTTGCTTTAAATACTTAATCGTATTTAAAAGGTTTTTCTTGCAACTTTTGGAATATTTTTCGGCATTTTTATGATAAAATCGTTTAAATCACGATATATTTTCGTTTTGTTTACATCGGTGACATTCGATGACATCCAACGTCTGATGTCAAAGTGTAATCATTGCCAGTAAAAGAAATTAATACCACTGAAAATACGCAACATGGCGAGGGCCAAATAGATAGTTGTCAGGCTATATTTAAAATTCTTATTTGTTTGGTACTTCAATCTTTATCAAAAGACAGCTTCACTACAGCTAGAGTAATAAAATTGTCTATGGCGAAACATTCCCCGCCCATACTGTGACATTTGACACGACATACCTACCTACGACTTCTTGACAATAGTTGATGCAGTGTGACCAGTATTTAATTCGATTCATTAAAATCACTAGCTTTTGCCCGCGGCTTCGCTCGCATTAAATTCGGAATGACACAGAAAAGATCTCAGAATTATTTGAATACGACATGTAAATTGTATATGTCTTTCAATTTGGGAATAGGATAAAGAGATTCTAGGCATAAGCTATATAGACAACATTGATAAACTGCGGAACGCTCCATAAATACTTTACAACCCTCATTTTAGAGAAGTGATGGATTATAAAAAGACAAAAAGTACCCTATGTCACTCACTCCTCATCCCTTCGACTATTTCCATTTTACCTGCATGCCAAATTTCAAGCGTTAACTTAAGCGGTTAGATTTTTCATATAACGGGATTTTCCCGCTAATTCCCGTTCCAGTCGGAATTTCGCAATATCCCGTTGCAACTAAGCTTAAAGTTTACAAAGGTACCTGCATGCCAAATTTCAAGCGTCTAACTTAAGCGGTTTAGATTTTTCATACAACGGGATTTTCCCGCTAATTCCCGTTCCCGTGGGAATTTCGGGAATTCCTTTCTTAGTGCACCTCTACGGTACCTAAGCTACGTCCCTTCCAAATTTCAAGTGCCTACGTTTAGCGGTTTAGGCTGTGCGTCGATCTGTCAGTCAGTCAGTCAGTTTCTCCTTTTATATATTTAGATTAACCTGTTTTTTAACTAATCAACGAGATAATAATAATAAGTCACTGAACGGAGCATATTGAATTCAATTTGGGATGTTTATTATTACCACTGATCATCAATTAAAAAACATCGTGTACCTATAGCAACTACATTGCGGAATGTGCCGCAGGGCTTTTTATCCCCTAATGCACATTTCAATTGTATTATTCATTAATGGTTGATCATTAACTTAGTACGGTTTTAATGTTTGAATAATTGTGGTTAATCAACCAGATTTGCAATCTTGATTTCAAATTCGCCCGGAATCGGTATGAACTTTGACATTGGACATTTGAAAGCGATTTCAATTTAGATCTGTCAATCTGCTTTCCAGTTGAGTCCATAAGTCACAGGTAAGGTTACTGCCAAGATCAGGATGTCTCACATGATTGCTCTAAACTGGCTTAGCACTGGTAACCAGTTGTGAGCATGCGGAGCTGATTGATCACTGCATGGGCGATCATTGAGCAACCCATCATCAATTGTGGATTTGTCATTCTGCATTCTGTATGCAGATGTAGAGCCAATACGACATGTGCCTTAGGTAAGAAATACAAAAAAGAAAACAACAAGATTCTCGCAAAATAAATTTCATTAAATCTATTTCTATTTACTTAAAAATACATCAATGTAACAAATTGATCAAATTATTGACACAATCTTACATAAGTTTTTGTAAGTAGTATATAAATTATGATAAATGCATTCCTCTTAGATTACACTGTTAATACAAGAAATGTCAGGTGAGCCTCGAGGCGCTATTGTACATGATTTATGCTGAGGTGGATCGGTGAGGATTCAAGTGCAGTGATTGCTCCACCCTCGAAGCGTTAGCCCGAAGGGATCAATCAGAAGTTGCCGCGACCGAGGCTCGGGTTGCTTTCGTGAACACTGTTAAATAAATCAAAATAAATTAATGTACATAGCTACAAATTTTATATGCAACATGTTAAAGAAATCACCCATAACAGACATGCAAATAATAATAAAAAAGTGATTGATAGGTTTGGGAATAATTTTGATGTGAAGTAAGGTTTTTATTTTTAATTTTTACTGACTGTTTGATAAAGAGGATGTTTCCGGTTCTTTAGGACCTAAACTCAAATTACCCTATTACACAATACAACCTAATGTCAAAAACACATATAGTCATATAACCATTAATTTAAAACAACCTGATGTCTAAATACCAGAATCCCAAAATACCCTAAAACCAATACGATCTTATTTTGATCATGTACTACTCCTGTGATCACCTAATGTCATAAAAATTAAAGCTCAAAACAAACTAATCCCATAATACACTAGTGCCAAAACACACCAATCTCTAAATAAATGGTCTCAAAACACGCTAGTCCCAAAACACCCTATTTTTTTTCTCACTAGCATATATGTAATGTGTGGTTTTTAGAGCTCCGTACCCAAAAAGAAAATTTAGGGCGTTTTGGGACTCGTGGGTTTTGAGACTATTGTATTAAGATAATGGTGTAATTCAAGATTAGTGTGATATGGGAATAGTTCGTAATGATCTTTAGCTTTTATGACAGTAGGTGATTGTGGTAGTAGTACTAATCGAGACAAGTTTGTTTTGGTTTTAAGTTTTTAGGGTATTTTGGGATTCTGGTATTTAGACATCAGGTTGTTTTAAATTAATGGTTATATGACTATATGTGTTTTTGACATTAGGTTGTATTGTGTAATAGGGTAATTTGAGTTTAGGTCCTAACGAACCGGAAACAAGAGGATAACAGGTGTTCAAAATAAGGTCTTTGACAATCGGGACCGTGTAAGTGTTGTGGAGTGAGATAGGAGGATAGAGGGAAACAGAAAATATTGTGATGACTGCTCAAAAAATGTGTCAGATGGGGTGTGAGCGAGAGCTATTAGAATTCAAATGAGGAAAATAAATATTTCGTTGAGATTACAAACAAAAACACTCAATACATGAAAACACAAGTTAGTATAATAATTAAAGGCAGGAGACAGCATGAAGACAGATCTTCGTCCGAAGTTAGCTCCGATACTTTGTAGGCAGATTAGTGATTTTTTGTTAATTAATCAAACAACAAAATCACTAGTCTTCCAAACAATGCACGGCAGGCGACGCCAGTTAGTTGTGGACACACACCTAAAACATTGTTATTTACCACATTTTTGTTAGCACAGATGTTGGATGTGATAAGCTGGTTACGATTGAGAATGACAAATAGATTAATGGTAATGAAATGAAGGTACAAAAATACAAGTTATTCAAGTGACAGCCTTAATGATATCTATCTATATGCTAAATTATGATTGTTTAAATCTCGTCTCTGATAGAACGAAATTCGAAGATTTATCCAGATGAAGCCTACTTAAGAATGACACCCTAATAAAGCATTACATTAGCTTAAGTGGTGCTAAATTACTACCTCTAAGTATAAATTTATAAAGATCCCCGGAAAAATACATGAAATACGAATATTAAAAAATAACCCATTACTTCTTTACCTGCGCTTAACGACATCGACGTCACAGTCGAATCCAATCAACAAACTTTACTACATCTTAGCCTTGTTTGGTGCCAACTCAGGGAATTCTTCAAACATTCTATTGTCAAAACAATGCTGTGTTAGTTATGGCGAAGTAGAGCTGACAAAGAGACCATGCGTAATGAAATGTTGGAAAGCAGTTCCATGGCCCCTTATTATCGAGATACCAACAAATACATAAGCTTATTAGGTACTATTTCTATTCTGCTTCGTCGTGAGCTTATCTTGAAACGACACCGTAAGAAGGGGCAGTGGGACCACAGGTAGAGAACGACTCTAGATCGTTAACTCTCCGTAGGCATGAAATAAGACGATGACAATACTCATAGCCACCATCACTTGTCCAATATTACACACAAAAGCAATGGGTTTTCCCACTACATAGCATAATTTCTAGTCGATTGCAGATTTCGGTCTACAACTAATAATCACCCGCCTAGTGTTAGGATATTTAAACGTTAGTAGCATGTGTGGAGGACGCGGTCTAACCTCTGCTGCAGCAGATACTGCGCCATCTGGATGCGCTGCGGCGTGCCGGTGATGGTGATGATGCGGTCGCTGGAGCCCGGCAGCGGCTCCGCGATCTCGATGCCGGCGCCCGACTCCGCTCGGATTTTACGGATCCGTGACCCCGCCTTGCCAATTATCGCGCCGGCCAGCTGAAAACATAAAAATGTGAAATTCAGAAAATGGCTTTAATAAACCAAATTAAGATAATACCTATGGTAAGGTAGGTGGCATGCTTACATCTTTCGGAATGGTGACTTGCGTCGTGGTCTCCTGCTGGTTGCCATCGTTGCCGAAGTTGCCTCCCCCGCCGCCGCCTCCCCCGCGGCCGCCGCCGAAGTTGCCGCCAAAGTTGCCGCCTCCGA
>BHDV01070667.1:8564-21617 GCA_005406045.1 Adoxophyes honmai | reverse complement strand
GGGCGCTAACACCTGCAACTGGCTGCCGGGGGATTATTCTGTCTACTGCCTACGGACGGGCCGCTGGCGCAACACCCGATAGCCGAAACAGCCATCGGAATGTGCTCTTCGGTTGTTTTGAGACAGGTGATGTTAGCATTTGAGGCGAGAACTGATGGAAGTTGAAATGCGAACATCACCGTGACTGCTAAGGAAAGACTAGGGGTCTGGTGGGCGGTTCTCTTTTGGTGCTAACCCACTGGACGGTTTGTGAAACGAAAGTCATGATGACGAGAGTGACAAATTGTCAAACCTGTGGCGAGAAATTGTTAGTTGCATATTTTAATTAGAAAGGTAGATACTTTAAAAATTAATCAGAAATACTTAAAATACAACCTCAGATGTGGATGTAGAAACAAAATAATGCAAAGTTCATACCCGATTTTCTACTACCTGTTTGTAAAATAAATAACTAATAAGGATTAAAAAAAAAATATATCGAATAAATAAAATAGACAACATAAATTTACGCTTGTGTAACCTTACATGAATTTGGCTAAATACACATTATGCTTTGACGACATCGCACTATACGAAGGTGACATTCGGTTACGTTATAATACTGACCTGATTTCTAAGTTTCGATATATTTGTGCCTCCTTTTCCGATGATGGATCCAGCCACCTGACAACAACATAATAACCAGTTTATAGAAATACAACAGTTGTTAGTGTTGCTGTTTTTAGAAAAAAATATCATGTGCCAAGTTTCTTGCGGCGCATTTTTCTTGGAGATCATGGTCTTACGAAGCGCTGGTAGACTCAAGTAAAAGACGTGCAAAAGAAGCCCCTTAAAGCCTAATTGTATAAAATTTTGGTTTTAGTTAAATTTAAGAACTGCACCGAATCCTTGCTAAAATTCATATTAATAACAACATTACTGCGGAAGTACCTATTATATCAATGTCTCTCGAACGAAGTTTGTCTGCTTTCTTTGAAATAGTCTAAGTACGTGACAAAATCTTAAAAAGAAAACTTCAATTTAGATTTTGCAGGATAGCGATTGTAAAATCGGTTACTTGACTGGAATACACGAATTTAAGGACTTCCACGAGGAAGGAGGTATTTATTTCCACCACATTACCTGCATCCGAGCAGAACGGGAAGAACTAACTTTATGGACTTTATACGACAGTGCCATTATTAAAAGTGTACTATAATTTTGTTTACCTATATTCACGTCATTATCATTATATGCCTACTATACGTTCAGACGCAATAAGCAAACGGCCTAAATTAGGAAACCTACGTCTCGCAGTGCATTATAACGTTTACTTAATAAAATCGGTCTACTTTATAAACAGCGCTATTGTCTAACGCACCAAAAATCTAAATTGTCTTTAATTTGACAGTTTCACTGTCAGTTCGTTTGAAATGTTTCAATTTCGAAGCATTGTTTTTGTGTTTGACACCATTTAATTTTTTTTTTTTTTCGAAATTATATTAATGTAGATAAAGTGATGAATGCGACTACTGTACATTATTATGCATTCAAATACTCGTTATTTAAATTCTCTTTAGACTACCTATCCCTAAAATAAGCTTTCGAAAATAATACCAACGGCATCCGAACTTCCGAAAAATGGTAGATACTGATTTGACAAAGTAGATCAGGTCTGCAATTATCTAATTCTATAATGACGAGTAATTAACAAACTAAAGTACCTATACAACTCCGCATTACAATTATTGTAATTTTTTGTTCCTCATACGTCTCGGACAGTATTTTAGTCGAGCACCTTAGTATGTACGGTCTAAACTCGGCTTACCTTGCTGGGTATTAGGAAAGTGACTTCGTCGTCTGGTTGGCGTTGCCGCTTGTGGGCTGGGCCCTCTTCGCCGTATGCGTCTCGCTTCATCACAGTCGTATCTGCACAACAAAATGTATAACTAGAGTTAATAAACTAATACACCAAAATCACTTGAACCATAATTTTATCAATCATTCATCAGTAAGTACGGCGTGAAATCGTCAGTGCTTTTTACGTTTCAAAATTGTTTTTATTTGCCGTTGCTCCAACCACTCTACGGCAGTAGGCTGGCGCCCACCGCTCGCAGGATAAGCCCGTAATTTTTTTATAATTTAAAATCACGCGGAAATAGGTTAAGGTATGCTTTAAGCGACAGGCTATTACCACCAGTCCACTATTATACTTTTTTGCATCAATGTTTCAACCTAAAATTTTGCTAAAAGTGGCTGCAAACCGTGAAATAGTCTTGATTAAGTATGTAAAGTTTCGTGTGCTCTGCCTACCCCATTTGGAAATACAGGCGTGATGTATGTATGTATACAAAATGGCCAATCCATTTGCATCTGGGATGCAAACATCGTCGATTGTTCCGAGAACACCACTTAACAATAAAATGTGGTATTAGTATTTGACAATTTGACATTGTACTTGTCAATTTAGCATTAGAGATAAGAAAATAGGCTTTAGAAACCATTAACTAGAGTAGGTAGCGGTTGTAAATCAACATGGCACTTTCTGAGGCGCTCGAGACTTGAGAGCTCCCATTCTAACTGTCGCGAGTTGTTCAGCGTCTTCACATACGAGTGCCTTATTATAATAAGAGGCACTACCACGAACTACGTACACAAAACCAGTCGACAAAGGTATACAAAGAATATGCCCTGACCCTCTCATTGTGAGGCTTTTGTAAGGCGAGGATGGTGACCGGCAATAGGTTTAGTTTAGAACTTTAGATTTAGACTGGGTGGGTCTACTATTAATCCGTATCACTTAATTTTCATCAAATTGGCATAAAGTAATTGCGCATGCATTATTATAAATTCACAAAATGCAAATTGGCTTAATGTTGGATTGGCAAAATTCAACAAGCATAACGTTATTTTACTTTTTTTTTTATACAATGACACAGTTGTTTTGTTTATTAGAGCAAAAGGGCGAAAACCAACCTCCATGCAAATTTTGACATGTATTTCTAATAGGTACTTAGATAAATAAACTTTATCAAAATTTTCGGCCTTTTTTACAGAAAGTGCCCCAAAAAATGAGACTGTGTGACGCTCGAGTTATCGCCCAAATTTACTTACGAAATTATTTAGGTATGTTGTATGGACATATGTACATATAAATAAAATACGAAATTACGTAAGGAGGGAGATAGAACTGCGAATTCAGATTAGACTCGATTAACCGGACAACAGCTACAAGGTCGAGCTGGGACAGAAGACAGGATGCAAGCGCGCTTCGGCGGCAGCCCGGCGCCTCGCTGTTATCGATCCCGCTACCTTAATTACCAATTGATTACACTAACCAATATAATAATACGCGTATGGATAGGTATTTCTAGCCGGGAAATAGGTCCCTAGTTGAGAATACGTGGACTCTTTATGGCTAGCGTCACGGTTACAAGTTTGGATTAAGCAGAAGCAGTAAAAATATGACGAAACCGGTATCTAATTTGTGACCGAGCGTGCCCACCAGTAACTGCTGATAAAATTATTGGATTTCGATGCAGTTGTGCCCAATTGTGTACAATGTTTCGTTGTGCCCGCCTAAAATAATAGAAAATGTCGTTAAATAAGTTTTGCATTCATAATTATATTTCTATAGTAATTGTATACAACTTTTAGGTAAAATAAATTAGGCATTATTTCATTATATAGATGCCAATTAGCGGCATGTAAAATTAAATAGCATATGGGCTATTTTAGCGACAGGATATAGTAATATGAGCGTCTGCCGTCCGCATGCAGAGCCAGCAGGTGACGGGGTCACTGACACCCCGCAGGTGCGACTCGCAATTCGCGACTCGCCTACGCCTCCCCCAAAGGGTTACCAACACCAATCTCACAGCTGAAACTTTGTATAATTTCCTGTGCTCCTTCGGTAGTGACGCGGGTAGTTTACCAGTCATTTGCAAACAAGTGACAGTTTTAGAGTTAGTAACTATGCGATGTCACTTAAATTTTAAAACAAATCGTTTAAATTAGGCACAACTTGATGTTATTGTTACATGTATGCCTGCTGAAATAGATATTATGTAATTCACCAGTTTAAAGCAAAATGGCGATCGTTCCAATTGGTTTTATTCGAAGAAATTCCAATGCAACCCTGTTCGGTATCAGGTAAAAGACGATTAAAAGCGTGTTACAAGGAGCACAGGAGGTACGGCGGCTGGAAGTTGCAAGCGGCAGGTGTTCGTACACAAAGACGGACCTCCAAAAAACGAATAAAAAAACTCGACCAGCCTTGATCAAAATGTCTCTCTACCAGCTGTCGCAAGCATTTTTTGCTAGCGATTCTCCGCTCGGCTGGGGCTACGTTCTGCCTATAGTAAGCACATTGTAGGGTTATAAACAGGCATTAAAGACAAAGGATTTTAGGTTAAATCGAAACGCGTAAATTTTAATTATCTCTAACAAAGGTAGGTTCTCAATTAACTTTCGGTTCGAAGTTACGATTCTCGACATGTTCATTAGTTTCTTGTAAGCCATACAACTTATACACCTGCTATGAAGAGATTAAAAAGTAAAATTGTTGGAAGTTTCCGGTTTGCTGGAAGTCACTGCGATAACCTTTAGATAAATGAAATTAGCGTTACCGCTACCCCCTTTTCCGCAAGCAGACGTGCCTAATTGAACCCAACGTTAGCCTGTTTGTCGGGACTTTGGCGAATTCGCGATATATGATAAACGAAATACGATTAAGTAAAACCTACCCATTGCTTGGCTAGCTACTAAACATGTTAACCCGTTTATCGTTAACCATTTACTGATAATATTATGTTTTTAGAAAATAAATAATTTTCCATCGAACTTCAATAGCTAATATCTTTTTTTAGTATCATAACATCATAATGCTTAAAAACTCCATAGCACGATTTGATGAGTATGTTTAGCAACAGCAACACACGTGTTAAGCGATGGTCGAAATACTCGTAGTTAGATTTTGTCATCGACCCATGACCACAAATGCATGTGCATCATGTGTTCATGGGCATGTGATTTATGTCCAATATACATAATTTCAAGAGTTGAAATGTATTGTTTTCTGGCAATAAAAAAAGTATGATAAAAAAGAAGTGGTTCGGTAAGTGGTGGTTATGTTATCGAACATAAAGAAGCGCATAAATAAGTCATAAACAAAACAAGGTGCTTTTGGGTTGCAGAAAATAACACAACTTGTCATTAAATACTCACCGTGACACAGTAATGCAAGATTGATCAGACCTAGAACAAGGGATATAGGGACAATCAGTTTGAGGCATTTACGGCTTACGGATAGTTTGTCAAGACTTGAAAAATGATTGTCTTGTAGAGGTCACGTACATGTTTCAAAAGTTCATGTCGTTCAGGAATTGATAGTATCGCGTGGGGCATCGCGTAACACCTGATCAGGTCGCGTCTGGTGGGTTTGGGTCGCACGAGTGAACTGGCATCGGTCTGTGTGCTCGCCGGCGTTAGTACGGCGCCAGCGAGACTCCGGGGCGCCGGCGGCGCACATGCGCACCACCGCCGCCGTCGATAACCCCCGCCTCTCATTGTGTCCCGGAAACGACGACTTAACGAGTCACACCGCAAGACGACACCCTGAATGTTCCATTTTCAACCATGCCCGCTAGGCTATGCCTTCTGACACGAACCACGTATTGATGTCTCACACCATTACTAGGCACACAGTTTTTTTTTTTCCGAAATAGACATATGACGCTACTATTTCTGACATAAAACTACCATGAGGCTAACTCATAGTCAAATACAAAGGATACACATAAACTTGATAAACATGTCGATCTAATCGTGATATAAAGACGTGAGTAATATGTACGTATATTTCTCTTAATCCTAAGAGCTTCCTACTACTTACTTTACTATTACTAGTTCTACATACTAATTTATGGCGAATTATGCCATTAAATTCACCGTAATTGGGTTAAACCTACACCACACCTTTTTTACCGATTACTTTTCTTCAACTTCTATCAAAATTTTACGTAAAAACTATATAATATAAACAGATAGATATACTATCTGGACAGACATAACAATTAACAATACCGTAGAAATCTGCAACATTGATATTATTTACCAAACGGCTATGTATTTTTATGATTGGGTAAAAGGAGAAATACCGTTTACCCAATCATAAAAATAGGAGGGGTGTTCAATAAATAGTGAGAATGACATATAAATGCATTAGCAAAGAAATAAAAAAGTACTGGCAAGCAAAGCCCATGTAATTGCTATGAAAAATAAAAAAAAATAACTTGACAGTCGTTTGTTTTTTTTTTAAATAGAACACATTGATTTCGTCGTGTCTGGACCAGACGGTAAAAATGGAGGAAATTTAAGATCATGCGGTGATTAAATACCTCTGCTTGAAAAAAATTACTACTGAGCAAGTTCATTTAGATTTACAAAAAACATTAGGGGTTAGCGTTCCTTCTTACTCTACGGTTGCACGGTGGTGCGCAGAGTTTAAAAGAGGAAAATCGAACACTAATGACGACCCACGCTCAGGGCGGCCGAACACTGCGATGACCGAACAAATGTTAAAAAAAATAGAAAATAATTTAAGGGGATCGTCGTGTTTCTGATTAGTTTATAGCTAAAAAAGTAAAGATTTGTGTCGGGAGTATTCACAATATAATACATGACCATATGGGCATGAAAAAGGTATCAGCACGCTGGGTACCCATAATGCTTACGGACGCTCAGAAACAAACCAGACTGCAGGTTTCACATAGCTGTTTGGAATTGTTAGAGCAAGATTCCGACCGATTTTTGTCTTGTTTTGTAATAATGGACGAAAGGTGACTTCACCATTACGACCCAGAAACCAAAAAACAATCTATGACTTAGAAGAGGCCTTCATCTCCGACTCCGAAGAAATTTAAAGGAATACCATCCTCCTCGCGGTTATGGGCTCCATTTTCTGAGATATCCGAGGGATTGTTATGATTGAATATCTCAATCATGGAGCTAAAATCACGGGGAATTTATATGAGGAACAAATAAAAAAAATGCGTGATGTTATACGCGAGGAACGCCCAGTGGAAACTTTCCAAAGGTGTTTTGTTTCACCAAGCAAACGCCCCCGCGCATGAGCCAAGAGTTGCGATGGCTGCCATCAAAGATGCTGGCTTTGGATTGATGGAGCATCCGCCATATTCACGAGAGCTCGCTCCTAGTGATTTTTATGAATTTCTGCGGTTAAAAAACCACCTCAGAGGTCAAAAATTTGAAAATGATGACACCGTGATCGCCGCGGTAGAGGTTTTTTTAAAGGGTCGAGAAAAATTTTTTTTAAGGAAAATTTAAGCTTAGAATAAAGATATTATAATAAGCATATACTCTTGAAAGGTGACTACATTGAAAAATAAAGTAAAATATGTTAAAAGTTATTTGCGTCCTTATCATTCTCAAAACTTATTGAACGCCCCTCGTACATAGCCGTTTGGTAAATAATAGCAGTTTTTCAAATCAGGCAAAGTTGCATCATATAGGCAATGTTGCAGATTTCTACGGTACATCCGACAAATTTCAAGAACTTGAAAGGAAGCTTAATGCAGTCTAATATGTATAATTCACAGACTTATAAATATCGAAATAGATACCGCGAGTTCTTGCATTTGTATGAAAACCAAGCGTGCCACTTTTTCTTTACCTACTGTAACGTCACATGAGCGCTTTCGTGATGGGAATTGATAGTCCGAGTGAAACCGATTCAAAGATGACGCCGTCTTATTCAAGTTGTCCTGTCTCTAGGCAGTTAAATCTAATCTAAGTGGTACAAAACTAAATTAAATCGCGTCAAAGGAAGAGCATTGCTCTCCCTTTTGGCTCTTTTTTGGCACGCGAAATACAATCGAACCAACCGATACCTGACCCACCGCAGAACGTTGTCACAATAAACGTAATAAAGATTTCATTTGTCAAGCAATGCAGTGTCACTACGACGTTCACTGCGAATAGGTTCTATTGAGGGTCAGGAATCAATTGGTGCGATGGTACATACACTTGAGTCATCTATTTCGATATAAGTCTGTGGTATAGATGCATTTTAGATTGGTTATAATTTGCAAAATGTACCTAGAGCTAAATGTGTTGGTGACTTGCCTAGCATGCATTCTTAGGGGCAGCACAGACGACAGACTTTTGTGCGATCGAGTCTGCGGCGCAATAAAAACTCTGAATGGCGCGCAGACAGTTTCCATTCAGAGTTTTTATTGCGCCGCAGACTCGATCGCACAAAAGTCTGTCGTCTGCGCTGCCCCTCATCATTTGACAGTGATTTCTACCACATAACCATCGATCATATTTTTATTTTTTACTCCATCTAACTAACAATAATTCAACGAATTACTATGAAACGACTTAGTTTTTGCAGGAATACAGGGGGGTAGCACAGTATGAAGGCGTTACTATTATTTGATGAACAAACATTTAGGCTATGGAGTTTAAGCGGCATGCGACCGAGTCGTTAGCTGTCGATGTCCCGCTGCTAATGTCCACCTCCGACTTCACTTAACAAATTGTCCACGGACTAAGCGATTGTTAAATTTTATACTTAGTTAGGGCCGCCGCTGACTGCCGGCATGGCACGGCGGGTCATGGCAAAGGATTTTGTAACTGATAAAACTATTTTAATCTTATTACTATGAGTTTAGAACTCATACATACATACATACATATTCTCACGCCTGTATTCCCAAGAGGGGTAGGCAGAGCACATGAATTCAAAAATCCAGTGCCACGCTTAGCAATTTCAGGGTAACCAGATGGTTAGAACTCATGTTACTTTATTTTGATGCAACGATGCTGTGAGATGCCGCGGCATGCCACAGCGTGCCGAAGCATTCCTCGGGTTATTCTTTTGGATGCTGCAGCACAACTTACCGTGCCGTCCTGTGCCATGCCGGCAGTGAGCGCCGGCCCTCACAGAGTTTACAAGACGAATCAACATATTTAAATACATATACAATCTACATTTCAGAAACAAGTTAATTTGTGAACAGATTTCGATGGTTGTTCCTATACGTTGTCGGTTTAGGTAGTTATTGAATTGTATAGTGTAACGATTTTCATTTTTAGACTGTGTATTTCAATAAAAAGACATGTCAAGATTGTTTATATTGTTTTAACTACCTAAACCGACAACGTATAGGGATCCGCATCCATGCCATAAGGCTAAACTAAAAAGGGAAACGCTGAAAATAAGAATATGTAATCACATTTGTTTAAGTTTATGTATGAACTTGACAATACATTTTGGATTTGAGATATACTTTGGCTTTTTGACATTTTTATCACTGAAGATCATTAGGGGTGTAATTTTCAACTAATTAGACAGCGCGGAGTAAAAATTAGCCATTAGTAGTTCAAAGTGGCCCAGCTGAGTGTTATAGCTTGCATTATTTCAAGTTGTTGCATATTTCATATCGGGTTCTTTTTGTAAAAAATATTGGAAAATACAATTCGCATAAAATATGAACTTAGCTACGGTCGATGAACGATAACATAATTGTTTGTTAACAACTCATTATCACAGTAAAATAGAGCTCGTTTACATGAATTAATTATGAATTAAACATTTCGCTTAAAATGGAAGTCATGGAAAGTCTTTGGTAAGTTTTGTGTGATCTGCCTATCCTATTTGAGATTATAAGTGTGATATGTATGTATGTCATGGACAACCTCCGTGAATTCCTCACATTGAACGATTTTGTTTACATAATTATGAAATCGAATGTATTATACCTGTATGTTTATTTTACACTGTATAAGCTATTTATTTGTCAATACCTAATAGCCATCAATGATGATGCGACGAAGACAACGGTCACCTAGGCAACAACATACCAACAAAAAAATATTACATTCCGTAATTTTCATGTTATTTTGTTGTTACGTACTAAAACATACTTTTTAGAAGATCTTTTTATAAGCAAGAAAAATACAAGTAACGTCGTTAGTCCGTTATTTAGATCTTAAATACTACTAAAGTTCCAAAACACTATCGTCTATTTATCTCGTCTCGACGAGCCAAAAGACTGAAATAACACTGTGAAATCAGCATATTGCACCGACGTAAACGATGATAATAATGAATAGGCTGTGCCAAAAATACTAAGAAACTCTGAAAAAAGAATCGGTACTAGTTATTTTCATTTACAGTTTGCAACCTTCGAAAAAAAAACAAAAAAAAACGGTTTTGTCTGCTCATATATTTATGAACTCGACTGTAAGCAAAATACAAAACCAATGAAGATAACGTGCTAAAGGAGCGAGGGGAGAAGATTTTTTTTTTCATCCGTCAGAAGAAGTCAAAGATATTGCCGTCGTGTTAGATCATCGTTTCTCAACCTCGGGTCGCGACCCAAATCTGGGTCGCGGGCCATATCAAGATGGGTCGCAAGACTTGCGGGACTTTTTGAAAAACACACCGCAATCACTGCATTTCATTTGTTTTTCATTTGTAATCGGGTCGCGAGCTTCTAATATTTTTGAATTGTGGGTCGCCAGGCAAAAAGGTTAAGAATCACTGTGTTAGATAATAAGTTTGATGGTTTTTGAGCTGCACATTAATGGTACTACACCACGTCTCTTACGTGGTCAATTAAATGTCTCAAAATTATTATTATGTTCTTACATATTCTTCCTATACCTAATCATAATCAATAATCTTTTTCAAGTTGTAGCAAAATCATATTCATGATCCGTGTGATGCATCAGGTGCAGTACTAAAACCTAGTATCAAAGACGTGGGAAAGGCACAAGTGGGTTGAATTGCCGTGACCTAAAAGTCGGTACTGTCTACTGAGAAATTATTTTAAATGTGTAATTGTGGAAACCGCGAGGACTGACACTGAAGTCTGTAATTTGCTCCTGGCAAACTGCTGAAATATTCAGAGCGGTGAGAACCCGGTCATCGTGCACCACCTGACTTGGAAGCCCACTGTGGGGTTGTTTAGGTAGGCTATTATACCGATATCCCATTTCGAGTACCAAGTGAAACGACAGGTGTCTTGAAAGACAAATAATATACATAGATTCAGTAATTACACCGTCCATTAATTAGGGCAGGTATTAAAATTAAAGAAGGAGTCGTCGTCCAATATTTACATTTTATCAAAAATAAAATATATCTACTGATCAGGTCAGGAGCAGCCGGCTTACCACGACAAAGCGCGAGTCGCGTGCGAGATAAACTATAGGTACCTGTCATTGTCTAAATAGAGATGAGAGCAAATGACAAGTAGGCTACTACGCGCAAGGCGACTTGTGCGAGTAGCCGTGCTAAGCCTACATATCGAATTAGGGCACGTCCAATACTCTATCGTCGGTTTATTTTAGTAGAAACAGGAAAGTGACATAACGCCCATTGATTATTTGTCATTTTCATATCTGTTCTACCCAAGTCAAACCATTGATATACAGTAGAACCCGCTTAAGACGATTTCTCAGGGACCCTAACAAAAACGCGTCTTAAGCGAGAAAGCGTATTATGCGGGAAAGAGAAAATAAAACATACTACATGTTTTAATTTTGGTATATACTTCTCATATCAAGCCAGCGATGGGAGCTATTCCTGTCAATAGAGAAGGCGTAAGTGCGGAGCCGCGGAGGCAAAAACGCCAAGATGGCAGCCTCCGCCGAGGCCAGCCCGCACCTACAGCCGGGCCGGACCAAGCGGTCACCGCCCGCCTCCGGAAAGGAGAAGACGGAGCGAAGCTCGGACACTTCAGAAGGCGAGAGAGTGCCGACACAGGAGCTGATCCTATTCATTCAGGAGATCCAAGCCGGCCAGAATCCAGTGGCATTTCTCTTGGAACGGCTAGCCACTCTGCACGCCTGGAGTGACTAGCCGGCTCAGGACGACCCACTGGAACTCCGCCGGCCTTACGCCTTTTAAAACCGGGTTGCGACTTTACTGAATGGAGGACCAGAAGTCTGACGTAGCACAGAAGACGACCAACGAGGCCTGAGGGCCCACTCGGGAGCGGGAAGACCCCGCTGAAGGGGGCAAATGCCTGGAACAGCATCTCTCGAGACTGACAATACGAGCATCTCGGCTCGGGCTCCCGCGTATTAAACGGGATGACGAATCGTATTAAGCGTTAAGAAATGTATGAAAATATGTCTCAAGTTGTAGGGACTGATGTAAAGTGGCGTATTAAGCGAGAAATCGTATTAAACGTGATCGTCTTAAATGGGTTCTACTGTATTTAATACTGGGACCGGACATTAGTCCACTGAGGGTTCCGAGACTTTGTCAATAAGATGTGTGCCTTGTGTATCAGTTAGCATTAAATTACTAAGGTGGTAGCAATCAATATCATCTGGGGGCACGGCGTGCCCCCACCAAGTCGAGCAAAATAGCGTCACGGCCGTACCATCCTTTTCTCGAAGCAATTCAGACCATTTTCGACCCCCTGTAACTTCGTTGTGGATAAAACTAGAAGACTGAAATTTTCAGTAACCATGCAGGCATTGTAAAGACACGTATATTTCAAATTTCATTCAATTTGAACTAGTATTTTAACCCTTAATTTGGCAGCATTAAGAACAAAACTTGCGTTCAAGCCTCATTGCCCCGTTGACATCCTACAAAAAATAATTGTAAAAAAAATATAAAAAGATAGTCTCGTGGTATGTATGGCACACCGAACACTGCCAAATTAAGGGTTAAGAATTATAACGGGTCAAATTTCTTAATTTTGTCACTCACTGACTGACTGACTGACTGACTGACTCACCGATCATCAAAAGTCTAAGGCACTTCTGGCAGACCTAGAAGGTTCAAATTTGGAATATAAGTAGTGTTTGGTGTATGAATCAAGAAAAAACTAAAAAAACCGGCCAAGTGCGAGCCGGACTCGCGCACGAAGGGTTCCGTACCAAAAACTGCAAAAAATCAGAATTTTTGTATGGGAAAAAAGTACGAAATGTCTGCAAAATACAAAAAGAAATGAGATCCCATCAAAAACAATACTTGTTAAAAAAAACCAAGCCTCGCAACTCAGTTGTTCTGCGGTAAAAAGTTGT
>BHDV01070665.1:79140-106444 GCA_005406045.1 Adoxophyes honmai | reverse complement strand
TTAGAAAAATCCCAAGTCGCAGACTCGTTAGTTCTACTCTACCAACATAGACGTCTAGCAAACATTCTACTCGCCTTTTATTAGCTGGAAATAAACGCGCGTCGGGAAACTTTGACACATTTCAAGCGGCGCTTCGGCAATCCACAGACTCCCGCCCGCCTAATCTAATTGCTCGCCCATCAAAACAATGTACCCGCAATAATTACTAAAATGGGCAAACAAGCCTTGCTAATTGAACAAAAAGGCTACCTGGGCCCGCAATTATCGGCAGGGAATGTTCGCTAAAAGCCGCTGGTGTCAGGGCCTCCGTCAACTGGCCAATTACACCGGAGCTAGGGAATGCAATCGCGGGATTTTATCCCGGTATTTACGGGATTGAGAGGTCTTAGTCCCGCGGGATCCTGGTATTTGCGGGATCCCGCATGTTTCGGAAAGTCAGAAAAAGACAGAATTTTGTTTCATACACACACACATGTTAGGTGCTCATTAGGTAGCCCAGTGGTCTCAGAACCTGACTGTGAAGCTTAAATTCCGGGTTCGATTCCTGGTCAGGGCAGATGATAGTATGCATAAAACATAGCATGTTAAAGGTCTGGTCTAACGAACGATTTCTTACTTTACATGTCAAATGGCCAACAGCAGAGAACACTCGTTCGCGCGCTTTCGCGTGCCGAACAATAAGCGACATTTACCGTTGCGCAGTCCCGCTAATCCCGCGGGATCCCGCTCGATTTTCGTGCGGGATTGGTCCCGCAAAAATAGTGTGGGATCCCGGTATCCCGGGATCCCGGTATTGCATTCCCTAACCGGAGCCCCTCGGTATGTAGGCGGGCATTACACAGATATGCCGATTATTGTCGGCTTAGGCACGCACCGTAACTGTGGCCACAAGTCATGAGCCAGTTGGCTGACCCCGGATTCTTGGGGCGAGCTTTGAAGATGACAATGGGCTGAAGCGCGAGTGTGTATCAGTTTGGGTGCAACATGCTTGGATGAAAGAGATGTCCAACTCGAGCGTAAACAAAGTAAACAGTGTTTAGTTTAGGAAATTCACCTTTGTAGGCTCATTTCATAAACTATACATGTATATAAATGGCTTTTAATATGAAAAAGTTACATAAATAACTATTGTATTCGTTTTTTGTTTGATTACTATTATTTTTCCGCTTTCTCATTGACTTTCATGTGGATTTACAAATAGATACGTGTAAACTTGCTGTAATTGCTAACATTTCACGTTTCATATTTGTTTTTACCATATTACCATTTAGTTTGAAATTAGTTAAAAGTGGTATATTAGTGGTAAGTAACTATCCTGTCGCCTAAAGCATACCCAAACCTAATTCCTTAATCACCTCTTACGACCTCCACAGTAGAAATGTAGAGCTGCTATCCAAATCCGCTACCGCACTGGAGAAAAGAAAAGAAAGTATAGTTGCAGTTAATTGAAGTTTATTATTGATAACCATTCGCAATTCTTATAAAAGAACAAGTTGCATTTTCAAGTGAAAAACATTTTTAGAATATTGCCAGTAATCTACAGTACACCTACAAAAGCTCAAAAATGGCACCGCAATATAGTACCGAGGAATGCAATTGTCCGTCACTCGTCCGTCTGCGAGATGTGATTTTAGATATGATAGTTAAGTACAATTATGCGCAAGAGTTGCGCGAGGCCATCTGGCCCTATGCCAGATTTTATAGCGCCATATTACTGTATTGCTGTTTAGGTGTGTACAGCTTTGGCCAAAAATATTGAACACCCACGAGTTTTCAAAAAAAAATTTTTTCGAGTTTTTTATTTTATACCAATATTCTGTTTGTTTTTATAAACTCATAAGTTGCCTCTTAATTTATATTTACATAAATCAAATATACAGTAACTTGATTTGATAGAAAATAGGTATTTTTATTAGTAAGTAGTAGGTTACCTATGAAATTAGCGATTTTTCTTTCGTGCTTCTAACCATCGCAACTTTCATAACATAAAATATGTATTATGTACTCAATATTACAAAAGATTTTGGCTTCGTCGTGCAAATTTTAACTGTCATAAATACAAAGAATTGTATTAATAAACCCACAAAAAATATTTGAAAATCAAGTTTTTTTATGCTTACGGAATTATGTATGTAATTGGTTGCAATAATTAATTGATCCATTTTTATTAATTAAAATTGATTCTCATAGTTAGTTTATAGGTATCTTAAAACACGGACATAAGTTATATAAAGGTATCACTTTTGGTTACTAAATAATTGTAAAAACACTTAGTATGGAAAACGCAAATGTTACGAAAACCTTCATACAAAACGCCAATTTCATAGGTAAGGACCTAATATTATCAGTAGATTTTAGATTTCTCATCGCAATAATTATTTTGAAGGGTTTTTACTGTTATTAGCGATTAATTATCTGGTGTCAGGTTTAGCATAACACATCTTCATTTCTTTCGTGGGTGTTGTAAAACGCGACTAGGCCATAGTTAATGTATGCTTTAAGTGACAGGCTAGCAACCTTTTAGTGTTTACCCCTTACATCTGTTTATTAAACTTAAACTTACGATAAAAGTCACTGCGAAACGTGAATCGTGTACTTTGTTGTACCCTATCTGGGAATGCAGGCGTAATGTATGTATGTTTTTTTTATTTAATAGTAAGAAAATAGGCATGCCCTTTGCCCAATACTTTTGACCAAGGCTGTAGTGCATGCTTCTACGCTAATAGTTCGCTGCGTGTCTAATATGCACACTAAGCTTGGTATTATAAGCACATTATCTTCATTTCAAGTCTTCTCGTCTAAACAAAAACCCACGCTCAGCTGGCCGCTGTCATCGTTCGCTCCGAATACTGCACCACTACCATCAGTTGTTTCAATCATCCATTCAGTGTTAACATTTGAAAATATCGTTTATCTTATTGGAAACGAGTAAACGAGAACAGACTTGCCATTAAAAACATTCTCGAAGCTATCATTTGACCTATGCGTTTGACGTTTTGGAAAAAAGCGCGCGCTGTCAGAACTAGATTTGTCATGACTCATGAGATTGTGGGGTCTTGTTGTTGCATCTAATCATACGAGTAGCTAATTAAATTATGATTGTACCGACGAATAAGTAGTAAGAGCTTGAAAATAAAGTATCCGTGTGTTTTCAGTTCTTTTATGCGGATTGTTAGGGAAATGACTTCAATAGCAGGAGAGACACCAGGACACTAAGAGCCCTTATAGACGAACTGCAAGTTTGAACGACATGTCGACGGTACTACGGTAGTCGTCGAAGCATTGGCTGCTGCCGCCAACGCGTCGACGGCTGCCGTCGACGGCTGCCGTCGACATGTGGTGACGGCTGAAGTAGCCACTACCGTTCCCAACTAGCACTACGTCTGAAAGAAGCCTTACTTGGATTTCTCAGCGACTTTGAGTTAGTGAGTAGAGGACCCTCGTCGTAATGTACCGTCCACAGGCGAGCTATCTAGCGTTGGTGGCTCTTGCTGTTTGGTGCTACGTTTTTCTGATTTATTTTGAATTTGTAGAGCAGAGGCGAACGCTCCACAGGACACGAAATTTTAGACAAAGAAGGCTTTTTGATTTACGTTGGCAGCACTACCGCTAGTCTCCGTTTCGATGTCACTTTTGCAAAGCGTTTTGTTTGTATCGAAATTCGAATCTACTATCAATGTTATTTACTCAAAAAATAACAATAACCCTTTTATGCTTATGCCAATGAGTTTAAATAAGAACGAAACACGTACAAATGTCGGGGTCTTGAACACAATGTTCTCTGCCATTGACCTATCGTCGCTGTTCCTGCAGAAATCGCTATGTGAATTTTTTCGATTTTTGGTTTTTTATGCCATTTTGAACCTTAGGTCCATATACGTATGCTCTAAAAACGGCGTGAAGCTATCTTTATTATTTCTGCATGTGAAAAAATAACCATGTGAAGTTTGTATGTCAAAATATTCCCTTAAAAACTCCTTAAAAATAACTAAGTGTCACTAATCACATAGCAGGACCGTTTCATATTCATATCACGCGAAAATTTGGTCCGATATGTGTCTTTCGGAGCACACATAGCGAATTAATTCGATCGTTCGTTCGCGTTCGACATGTGTTTTTCGGCACATAGCGATATTTTAGTACGAGAGGGCTTAAATATTTATCGCTATGTAACAAATTTCTGTTTTTCTATGCGTATAAAATTCAGTTTTCACTATATCTTTTTAAAACTATTATCATTTCATGTACAAAATCACAAGGCAATAGCACAAAAGAAATTACTAACTTTCCATACATGGTTAATGAGGAAATCAGTTTTTTGTGTCTCCCGAAAAGTTGGTTAAAAACACATAGCGATTTCTGCAGGAACAGCGACGCTATGAATAAACGACGTGCTCTGCCAACCTTGGCTTCCAATAGAAGAAAGGGAACTCTTAACAAGACACATTTAACGTTACTACAGTCGATAGCGAATGAATGCGCTTCGAATGGATTTCGCTTTAACTCGTCGATGACATCAATCTGTCACATTTATAGTTCTAGGTACGGTAACGTAAAGGCTACAAAACGTAGTCACGAGTTTAAATGTATACATACATCACGCTTATATTCCCAAGGGTAGGCAGAGCAATAGAGAAAACCACGACTACTTCACGCTTCGCAATAATCGCAACTTTTAGCGTAATTTTTAGGTAGGTACTAAAATTAAAATAAAAGGCTACGAACACGCGCGGGGTGATCTACCTGTCATTTTCAGACGTCTCTAACTAGTCAGGCACTGGTATAATCTATCCCGCGCCCAAAACTCTATCGCACCCTGCTGTGCTAAGCCGTCTAGAGTTTGTCCTGAGATTTCAGTATTTTTTTGAAATAAAACGTTTCTGAAAGAAATATCTCTAACTCTACAATCTCAGGACTTTTCCATAGAACTGAAGCCTTTTCTCCGCTCTTTTGATTTTTTTCATCTGGAAACCCGACTGGTGGCCAATAGTACAATTCGCTAGCGAATACGGTCACCGCGAACTCATAGTAGTGGTGATGATCTGACAAACATATCAGGCTTCAAGGTACTCTTGCGACAGCGCAAAGGGCTCGACTAAAGTTCACGCCCACTCACATAACCTTTCTATTTGCTCGCACACTCCAAACTGGTGATGCAAATACCAGATGATCATTAAAAATCTATCCAATCACAAGTTTGAACCTTCGTGGCTATGGAATAGGCATTCGTGAAATTGTAAACTTGGCTGCGTGCGCGCACTGTGAAACGGGGTAAGAAGGGATTCGGGCGGTTGGGGTATAAATGGAATGGGAGTGACTGATAGATCAGGTTTTTAAAAACTACGGCTACCTAAATAAT
Source organism: Adoxophyes honmai (assembly GCA_005406045.1). Taxonomy (NCBI): domain Eukaryota; kingdom Metazoa; phylum Arthropoda; class Insecta; order Lepidoptera; family Tortricidae; genus Adoxophyes; species Adoxophyes honmai. Next base: position 101,085 of record BHDV01070665.1, on the reverse strand, counting down.
AGACATACAATACATACATATTCTCACGCCTGCATTCCCAAGAGGGGTAGGCAGAGCACAACATGAATTCAAAAATCCAGTGCCACGTTTAGCAAAAATTTCAGGGTAATCAGATGGTCAAACATGACATTGCAGTGACAGGTTGCTAGCCCATCGCCCACAGTACACTAACCCTTTCCCAGAGTCGACTCTTACAACACCCACGGGACGAAAGGGGGAAGTGCTATTCTAACCCGACACCACACGGGGAAATAATAGGTACATTCTTATTACAAACGGACCTGTAATAGTGACAATTTAAAAGTGTCATCAGAGTAAAAAAATATATTCAATTCACCTGTGTGGTATCGGGATAAAGTGACACATCTCCATTTCTTCCGTGGATGTCGTAAGAGGCGACTAAGGAAACTACTAAGGAAAGGACTAAAGAAGATTTAGGTATGCTTTAGGCGACAGTCTAGCAACCTGTCACTTTACTCTTCTATCTGCATTCAAACCTTAGATTACGCTGGACGTGGCTACGAAGCGTGAAATAGTCATAATCATAGTTTTGTCTACGATACGTTTCGTGTGCTCTACTTACTTCATTCGGGAACACAGACGTGTATGTAGTATGAAATCTTTTCTCATCCTAACTACGGGGTGAGGTGGCATGACTTACCTACTAATCTTTAATTATGAAATGGAACTAGTAGGTACACCTTAAAATGTAAATATTGTACATTTTTATCAAGAGTTGATGTCAATCTTGTCCCTACTCACCCCGTTCTCCGGTGCGCCGTTCATTAAGCTGGCAAACAGACACGCAACAACTCTAAGCAGTGTTTGTGAAGCCCACTTTTATTTGTTGGCGTTACTCCGCCATTGTTTAGTTGAAAGGGAAACGCAAATAGTTTTAAAGCTGGTTCCTAGTGCCCGTTATAACTGGCTGTAACACTTTTTTGAAAAAAAACAGATGGTTGTATGGGAGTTGTTATAGAGGTAAAAGAAATACATAGTCTGTGGAAATTTCAACAGTCCAGCTAGCACGCTTCGTGAGATACAGCCGTGAGAGATGGATGGACGGACGGACAGCGATGTCTCAGTAATAAATAAGGTCCCCCTTTTCACCCTTTGGGTATGGAACTCTAAAGATACTAAAATATAATTTAGTGGCTTGTCCAGTAAAATACGAGCACGCATCACCTGTCAAATAACTAAAACCAGAGACAATTTTTTTTTTCTAGCGTCTGTGTCATCGACCGCTCTCCATTCTGCCACTAGATTTATTGGCAATGCGGTTCCCTTGTCGAACAGAGAAAAAACCTAGACCAGAGCTATTAACCGACTCTCGTAATTGCTGCGGACGTCAAATGAAGTGCGTTTGCGCCTCATCACGTTCAGAAATCGAAATAACGTTTTTTAGGATTCTGCGGGCAAAGGACTTCGGACCATAATAGTTAGACTCCACTTCTCTGCGGGTGGAAGAATCTCGTTCAAAGTCCATGATTGTTACCATCGTATTACCAACTGGTTCTGAGGCAAAGCAGCAGTTTTCGGACCAAAGCTCGGCGGGGGTAAGAGATTTTTATATCATGTGGGTATGAATGAATATAAAATATGTATGTAGATACATCCTAAACAGATACGATGAAAAAAACTTTATGAAGTAATTACAGAGACTAAAATCAGGTATGCTAACAAAATAACGATCACAGAAGGACAGCCTAAATTAAACAATTTCATTAAAATTACACCACCACAACCGGTGAATGACATTTGGTATCTACGTTATTGCAAAAACTGAAAATCCCTGCCGACATAAAAGCATAAAGGCATATTTGACCTCTAAGTTGGCAACTCGTCTGCAATTTGTCCAGTTTTACGTTCGTCCGTGATGGGAGACGGTGATCACTCTACATAGATGACTTCTTGCTCATTTTCTTTCCTTGCAGTCTCAACAACAGACTGTGACACGGCTGTGGCTGTGTAATTTGGTCTGTTGTTGGTGAGTTCGTGAATTTTTCAAAGTGAATGTAAGTAATTATTTGAAATTAAATCACAAAAATACTTTGCTTTTCTACTTATTTTCACCGACGCATTTGCTCGATCGCAATAATATTGACAATCGCAGTGATGCGGAATTGTTGTGTCCGAATGACACTCGCACTTGACTGTTTTTTTTTTACGTAGCTGCGTCTGGGATTCCGCGCGTTTGTGTGCTTCCTATAATTAGTTCGTGTGATAGGTACTTGAAAGCTTGCCATGTTGAATGCCGGGCACTACCAGTGCAACGTCGACACGTGTCCTGAGAATCATCATCCAGCCTATATACGTCCCACTGCAGGGCACAGGCCTCCTCTCAGTATTAGAGGGCTTGGGATATTTCTGAGAATACTGCATGCAATCGACATTAAATATCACCTTTAATTCGTAACAGCCTCCTGGCGCGTAATGTTTTAGTTATAAGTAGGCTTAAAGGACACATTCCATAATACATTTGATATACATACATCACGCCCATATTCCTAAATGCCTATCCAGAGCACACGAAACGCTACATAGACAAACCATAACTATTTTCACGTTTTAAGTTAAAAGGTACTTACATACAACAGTGACAGATTGCTAGCCGGTCGCCTAAAACATTCCACATGACCTATTTCCTTAGTTACGACATCCACGGACGAAATGGTAAGGTGTCTCCAAACCCGACACCACACGACAATTATATTTGCATTACGGTAAGAATCTACTTACTAAGTAACCACTTAAAATCTTGCCATGTTAGATTTCAAGAAGTATAGAACCTACGGTATTTTACACTTGATTAAAGTTAAATAAACCGCAATGATAAATTCGCAGTAAACAGAAAGTAGAAGGGAAATGCAACTGCAGAATGCAGGATGACTTATGGCGCGTCAGGCGGCACATGTATAAACGGGGCTTGGCTGAGATTGGTTGTGCCATAAGCAAACCCCTGAGGATTCGAATGCTGACCTGCCTCGAGAAACAGGTACTATTGCTGATAAAAATGCTTCAACTAGGCTGTAAGAGCGTTTAAGGCTGGTTTTAGTGTCATGAGGACCGACAGTAAGGATCGCTCCGCGCAGACCGCCGTGTATTGTGTAGCTGTCCGCGCGGACGGTCATCCGTACGGACTCGTCCAAATTACTCTAAAACGCTCCTTAACTCTAACGCTCCGTACTGACGGCCCGCGTGACACTAAAACCAGCCTTATTTAGCATGCGGAAACTTGTAAAGTATCTAAGCGACACATATTCTTCATTTTTGAAGGTTACCTACCATTACGAAACCCGTAGAAAACTGAAACTCAAACCTGCGTATGATCTGCAGCCTGAAAGTGTACGTAGGTTATAAATACCAATCCCGCGTGAGACTAAAAACGCCTTAAGAGAAAGAGTAGTTCGTGTTCGGCTTTAGAATAACATCTCTCCAGTTCTTCAACGTTGTAAGAAGCGAGTAAGAAGGTTTGAGTATGTTTTGGGCAACAGGCTCGCAACTTTTCACTTGTACCCCTAAACTAAAAACGAGCCATACTAACAGTAGCTACGAAACGTGAAATAGTAGGTAATTGCCCCTATCCCTAGGGCGACTGCTAAGCGCAGGCATGGAAATTGAAGTACATACACTTCAGTGACATCTGTACGTATTAGTTTATGGTCTAGAATTCTAGATGTCCAAAGAAGTTACTCCTCAAAAGTCCTCGATTTTGTCTCCTAGGACTTCTATCAGGCCGTTATCATACAGACCCATAGCCTTGTGCGTCCCACAGTACCAGTGGCGGCTGCTAATGCGGGCATCCATCACCGTGGTACCGCGGCGAGGGTAATTAGTCCAGCCGTGGGCAAGTGCCCACGACAGCACAGCCTGCGATTAAAAAGCGATAGCCACAGGCATTTGTTTAGATATCGGGGATAAGATTATTTTGCTAAGCGTTTCCCCGAGTTCGTAGATAGGGTAAATGGTGGGCGTGTGGGTTTGGCTGTCAACGTTGTGTAAAAGTTCTGTTTGTATCTAGTCTGCTGTTTTAATGTCTTCGATACAAAAAGTTCCATCGAAACAATTGATTCTTGACCTACTTTAGAACTTATTTACAGTAAATTTTCTTGTGACATTGTATTGCGGGATAAAGGAAATCTTTATTAGATTTAGACATCGCTGTGCGATGGGTCAGAAATCAATTGGTTCGACTGTACTTATGTGCATGAAGAGTTCTTGGAGTACATTCTGAAGGTTTTAATTTTCTATTTATGCTCTCTTCTTTCATTTCTAAGCTGTATGTTACTTGTCATTGGAATTAAGTTTGTGTTTGTTTATTATATTAACTAAATTATCTACTAGCTGTTGCCGCCACGGGATCTACGTATTTTACCGGGATTAAAAGTAGCCTATGTGTCAATCCGGGGTGTCAGCTTTCCGCATTCCAAATCTCATCAAAACCGGTCCCGCCGTTTGGACGTAAAGAGGTAACAAACGAACACACACACTTTCGCATTTATAATATTAGTGTGATACCAATCGCAACTTTTGGCGGATCTCTTCTTTCAAATGCCCAGTTTTTCCTTCCCAACCGACAGGCGTTTTCACAGATATCCTAGTACATAGTCCCAAGAAAATAAGTCACATCGGCTGTTTCCGTCTGCGCCGAGAAGCTGAGAGAACCCGAACGAGTAATTTATCTACATTGAACTTTATTTACAAAACATCTGGGCACAATTTTGCTTGCCATGCATTACATTTTGTGGCACGGAAAACTTCGATCTACCAATGACAGAAGAGATTTTTTCGCGCGCTAAACGCTTGCGTTTTGATTGGTAATTGATTTGACAGATGTCTAGCACCCCAGCGCCAAAACTGATTCATTGCGCAGGTATATCCTGAAACATTCTTTGTTCGGTAATACTGTACCAATACCAACCCAACAAACTCAGTCTTTAGAATCCCATATCACAGCGGATATTTATAATCTGCAAACAAAATGACATGTCCATTGAAAAGCATTTGATGGCGCAAGCGCGAACGACAGCTCCTGACTATTCGCATCTCATCCATAATTGCCTTATAAGGGTGATTGAGAAATCGTTCCGATTTAACGAGTGTGAACAAAAACTGTATTTGATTTCCTTAGCCACCTCCGGGACTGTGGACCGACATAGAATACAGATACAGAAATAATGCATTAAGCTGTTCTATTGGGAAAACTCGGTATCACTACGATGGCGGCTGAAGCTTCGAGATTAGATAGAAAAAAAAATACATACATAATACATACATACATACAATCACGCCTGTGTTCCCAAATGTGGTAGGCAGAGCAAACGAAACGTAACATAGACAAAACCATTATTATGACTACATGACGCTCCGCAGCCACTTCTAGCATAGTTTTAGGTTTGCAAAAATGGAAGAGGTAAAATAGTGACAGGTTGCTAGCCTGTCGCCTAAGCCCTAAGGCTAAGATAAAAAGTAGAAGATATTTAATGTGGGTTGGTTGGGTAAAAGTGGCTAAGCAGCGTATGTATTTAACTAGGATTTAGAAGAATTGGAAAAGGGTCATACACAAATGCTAGTTGGCGTCTGTTCTGTAGACATAAGAAAAGTTAAGAATATCGCCAATAGGTAATTGTAGTAGGCTCAGTTAATTGTGGTAAGTAGGCAACTTTAGACGTATTTAGTACGCCTCCACAGCTACTCAAACCTTAAGTTTGAACAAATCTTATGTTTGAGCTTTCTAAGCCAATCATTTAATGCCCATAAGAGAGACCTCTCCTACACGACAGGAAAGGTCTCTCCTATAGACACAAAATTCATGACCTAGAAAGCCCAATCTTATGATTTGTTTGAACGGGCTAGTGGGTCAGGATGAGTTCTCAATACATTTGATATTTCCCACTACAATTATTAGCTAAACCCTTTTGTCATGCCTACAGAAGAGACGATTAAGCTTTATATGACCTCAAAACATAAGCAAAGCAACAATTACAAGGCAAAAGCACGCACAGGGCCGCACCTATCGCGTTTATCATCGTCCATCGCGTCTAACACTGTTGCGCAGCTCATTACCATGAAATTTACTGTCTCATATCAATATTTCAATGCGATTAGAACCACACTATAAATACTAAAGCTGAAAGGTCAGCGGGAATTTATAGCCAAGCAGTCGGCGACCGTGTGAAGTGATAACAATAAATTTTGTTGATTGAATAGACGAAGATTACATTTATTTACAGAACAAATTGAGGAGACAAACACGTTGATCGTCGCATCTCGCGTAGAACGTCTAATGTCGACCTAAAGCCCCTATACCCCGTTTATTTTAAGATTTTAATTTCAACTGCCACTTAATCACGAGGCATCGCCGCAAATATTGATTTTTGTGATGAATTTGAAATGATTGACCTTTTGTATTGAAAACACTATAACAGTAATAAACGTATTATTGGACTAATCGTTTCCAGTTTAGCCTTTGGATTTCAGAGAAATATTCAAATTTTATCCGTTGAATTTACAATTTTAAAATGAACAGAGGATAGTTTTAGTTGAAAGTTTCTTAGCTCATTTTCAGATTTAAAGTTAAATTAATAAAAGTAACAAAGTACCCTGTCGCCTAAAGCTTACTTTAACCAGTATCCTTAGTAGTTTTTTCGGCGGGAAAAATAATTAAGGGTCTTTATTCTAAACCCGACACAAAACGGGCAATAATTTCTTAAAACAAAATTATGCATTCGAAACCAAATCCATGCAAAATATTACCGACCATAGTTGTGTTATTTTATCTAAGACCAAGAACCCACGTTTTATAAATAGCATTCATGGCGTTTATAACTCGTAATTACCAATTATCAATAAATAAAGCCTTTCTCGCTTCAGTAAATCGCGCGGGCACTTAGTTTTATTGATATGTTAAACAAAGTCAGTATTAGCATTAGTTGTATGCTTACGCGCAGAACTTATCACACAGCAAGGGCAAAAGGAAAAGCTTAACAAGATTTTCTATCTACTACATGCTCGACTCCAATTATTTCGGACAGTTTGTTTTCGTATGTTGGGAATTAGTAGGAATAATGTTACAAAATTTTGAATTTGACCTAAGCGCAGAAATTGTAGTTTGCGTGGTCTAGATCTCTTCAAAAAGGATAAACGATTTTTATTGACTAGTTTTGGCGATAGTTGTAACTTGGACGCATCAAACTAGATGTTATAAATTTATAATATTAGACTTAGACCACCCGTCAAAGTTGTCGTTGGATGCCGTATTTATTCCGTGTTGTATTTCTTCCGTGGGTGTCGTAAGAAGCAACTAAGCAAATAGGTTAAAGTATATTGTTTTAGGCAACACTGCCGCTATTATACCTGCCAACTCAAAAAAATCTAAAAGAAATGTATATGCTAGAAGTGGCCACAAAACGTGAAATAGTCGTGGTTTTGTCTATGTAGCATTTCGCGTACTTCACAAGCGCAGAATACAAGCGTGATGTATGTACGTATGATCACCTTTTCGCCTTCTGCTGATGTTGTTGTATGAACAGTCGACAACAAGGACACAGGCAATCAAAAATATGTAGATACACAGAATGTTTTTCATATCTACGTCTTTGTAGTGGATTACACAACAACATTATCGTAAAGAAAACTTCGCAACCGGAAATAAATACAAACGCTTGACATATTTGCGGCTCATGTCTATTAAGATTCAAATTGAGCCACCACTTCTCAGCGGGCTGGCAAATTCATTGCGAGACAGGTATTTCATGGGTATAGAGTTATTTGACAGTTCTAATGGCAAACGTCAGGGTTGACCCATGGATCGTGGCTACCTTATGTCACCAGGTTTCTTGTAAATGCTTGGCGGAAACGTGTTTTATAATAAGAAGAACACTTATAAGAATAAATGCTTATACGGAATCCTTTAGGTAGTTTGCTGTTAAACCTCGAGTTTTTTTTAGCTATATGACAGCAAAATTGACGTTTCTTTTAATGATTGCCAAATAACGCAGTTGGTTATGAAAGCGATACTACGCACAATAGAGATGCTACTCACTTTATTTTAAGTTGTGTCTTAAAATTTGTAGCAAAAATTTGCAAGTGTAGTCGTCATCGAATATCAAATTAACTGTGATAAAATAAAAATAAAAAGAAGTAAGCAAGTCAGTTTAAAAAACTAACACTCTCTATTCTTTACATACTTAGATACACATCGTCAAGCCTACATTAAAAAAATGTACCTATTCGATAAAACAAGTTACTATATTGTTTTTCTAAAATATTGACGATTTCACGAAGATAACATTCAACAAAATCTTTAGAAAAAAAAAACTATTCTCTATTTATCATCATTTAAAGAAAACAAAAATGTTAAACTCTCGGATTCCTTATCAAAATTATGATCACAAAAACCAAACTAGCAAGCTACCCAACAATTGCAACTTATGGTCAAGTGACCCTTTAAATACTGGTCTCGCAGCATCAGTAATTACGGACAACATTGTCGGTGAGACAACAGGTCCTTTATTCTACACCAACAAAGTGATATCATGCAAGACTAGGTTATATTATAAACTCTTGAGGTACACCTACGTCATAGAGGACAGACCAACTAGAGAAACAATGATGGCCACCCAGTTCCGCAAACAATCAGTTTATTTCAACTTACAAACTGTCACAGAAACTGTAAAGAGCCAATAACCATAGAGGAAAAAGCCACTGCGTTACGCGCGATCTTGGGCCGGCCAATAAGAGCACAGCGACCGCCGCCATGCTTTGGCGGAATCGTCTTCGAACAAATTCAATGACATTAGTACTCTATAGGTTCAGTCCTCTATGACCTACGTACACTTCTAAAGTGATATCGCAAAGCAAAGTTATATTACGTCTACTAGCACAACGCGTGATAAAGACTAATCTGTCTCTGAGTAAATAGATACATACATACATACATATTCTCACGCCTGTATTCCCAAGAGGGGTAGGCAGAGCACATGAATTCAAAAATCCAGTGCCACGTTTAGCATTTTCAGGGTAATCAGATGGTTAAACGTGATATTGCAGTGACAGGTTGCTAGCCCATCGCCCACAATACACTAACCCTTTCCCAGAGTCGACTCTTACGACACCCACGGATAAATAAATAGATAGTAAATAGATGTGTGTAGAAAATGACAGATTGTACGACTAGACTATGTAATACGAACCTGCAGATTTGTGATTCCAGGAGATGCTTGTTGTAAACTTTGTGCACCTATATTATTTCAGTAATGCTTCAAATTCCTCCGACGGGGACATTTTTACTAGGTTCTATTTAGTTCCACCAGTCCCGAAGTTTATTTGAAGTTCGTATTAATTCAAATTTGTAAATTAAATGTGACAGAGTTGCTGCCACAAAATGGTGGGCAGGCCCAGTCGGAGATGGCGAGACGGGGCCCCAAACTGCACTGGATCGGGAGGAATTTTGAACAATATCTTAGACCTGTGCCCAACAATGAAATAGGCTGGATATTATAATAACCTATCACTAATATTGAGTAGTTTGAGCCAGTAGGGCTACCAGTGGTTCGACTTGTCTCTCACGCAGAGAGCCGCGGGTTCGAACCCCAGGGTCGCACCTCTGAATTTTTCGGAATTTATGTGCGATATCGAATTTGATATTTACCACGAGCTATTCGGTGAAGGAAAACATCGTGAGGAAACCTACACACAACAACGAGGTGATTCTATGTTGTGTGTAAAGTTCTCAATCTGCACTGGGCCCGCGTGGAAACTATAGCCCAAGCCCTTTCATGCTGGATGATGAATATTGAGTAAGAGACTCTGATACTTAGTGATATAATAGACTCGAGCATCCATGAAGCCGCTATATCTCCTTTTTACACCCGAATCAGGCGCATACCTCTAATAGGCCAGATAAATTCACACCGGGAGTGTTCAAGCCGCGCCGTTATTGCTTATTGCTTTCCCAGGGCTACGCAAGTGGATAGTTTCATTGTAAGTAATTGCGATGTACTTCCTTAGATAATTCATGGTTGCAATGGCCACCTTGGACTTGCTAATAGGTCAGAGAAATTATTGAGTTTTTAATCGACTTCACCATTCTACGTATAAGGTGTTACATATTTTTTGGGGACGTTATGAATGACATACATACATACATACATCACGCTTGTATTCCCAAATGGGGTAGGCAGAGCACATGGAACGTCTATGTAAAACGAAACCATAACTATTTCACGTTTCGTGGCCACTGTAGCATATTCTTTAGGTGTTCAGTTGACAGATATACCTAATAAAGTAAGGTCTTTCGCCTAAAATGTACCTTAATCTATTTGACAGTCGCCGCTTACGACATCCGCGGAAGAAATGTAGAGTGTTATTGTAAACCCGACACCACACGGGACATCATGGCCATAGTGATTGATAGACCCTGGTCATTTTATCCGACGTTACTTACCTTTTGAATATTATTTTTGCGAGATAATTGCGTGTCTGTCAAGACACTATATTGTTCTTGCTATAAGTATATAGGTACCCACTCGTAGATACATAGGTCTCGTCTTATGTATTAAATACAATGATATTTTCGACTGCACACTTTTTTCACATTTTAACTAAGTAAATAGATTAACTTTGTAATCGCATTAAACAAACAAATTCAATACAATTATATCACGCGATGGCCAAACCATTCTGTTAATTAAAACACAAAATAACCGTATTGATTACGTAATAACCTAAAATGAGACTAAAAATCGTACGCTGAAAAGTGGGTAGTTGTAGCAGCCGCGCAAAAAGATCGGTGGACCACTGCCGCCGTAGCGCGTTGCTCCCGAAGATGTCCCTTTAGCCCAAAACATGTCAAGCATTCAACGTTGCAAAAAGCAGTCGCAAAACATGTCGCAACAAGCCCTAAGCAAAGGTCGTGCAACTGTCGGAATTCCGTGAAATCTGTAAGTATAAATCAATGCGCTAACTTGCCGCTTATCGATAAAATCTAACGGTAATGGATTATTAAATCAATCATTTTACTCGGATAAGCATCTGTAAGCTAAACACCGTTATTAATGGAATCCAGTGACCTTTCCGCCTGAATGTTTCCACATTGCACAAATCCCAGGCAGATTAGAATGCCATGCTTTGATTTAGCTGATATCTATGGGTCTAATGCCACCACCGGCGTATTTCCTGTGGTTTTCATACATTTTATATGGACTCGCCAACACACGGTTGACACCGGTGGCCGCCACACGGTACAATCGTCGCAGCTCCCTTCTTGTGGCCACTAAACGGCTGTCTGACCTAAAAATGTGGCTGTCGCGCGCTTCAATTACTTTTTGTAGCTGCGTCTAGCTTTTCGTGGCGACGTTTGTGGCTGTGGCCTGTGGCCCATGTGCGGCGACATTTAACTTAAATTTGTGGGTAGATCTAAATATTGAATTGAATTGAAATTTATTTATTTTCTCCTCCACCAAGTACAATATATCAACTTAATTCTATGGTATTACATTATAAGTGTGCTGAGTGACTTATGTGGGGGAAACTGGTGCCCGAACTAGGCAGGGCCTGTGTGTCAGGTCACCAGGTCTCCAACCCTCAGGTGTCCGCAGCAGAGCTGTGCATTTACATACATTAAAAAATACATTATATTCACATTAAATCATATAAATATGCAAATACAAACAGGGAGCAATATAACTAACAGTAGACGTCTGAGATGTAAGTGTGTGTGTGTGTGTGTGTGTGTGTGTGTGTGTGTGTGTGCATGTTGGTGTTTTGTGTGTGGGTGTATGTTATGACATTGGAATTAGGAGTTTTTCAGTCTCATAATAATTTAAACGCTGTAGCCATTTTGATACTACCTCTTTGCATTGTTTGAAGCTTAAGGGATAAATAGTTAGGTGAACACTGACTTTATTGTACAAGAAGCCGCCAAGGAAACCGAAGAATCTATGCGAGAAACGAGTAGTAAATTTGTTTATCGAATACACTTTATCCTTTCTGCGTTTATCCAATATTGTGACAGCGTCACAGGGAACATAAGAATGCTGTTTTAAGACAACATGGTAAATGAATAGTTGCCTCACGGTTAACACTCTGGTTCGTTCATACAGTTCAGCCGTCGGAAAAAAGTAAGGCAGTGAGTAACCTACTTTCAGGATTGCCCTTTGGGCTCTTTCAAGTTTCATTATATGGGTTTTATGTGCACCACCCCATGACAAGATACAGTAAGAGAGAATGAATTGGCCTAATGCAAGGTAAACAGATTTGATGATTTTTGGATCAGCAACGTGGCGAAGATTTTTGAAGATAAATATAAGTTTACGAGTTCTAGCTGTAAGGAGATCAATATGAGCTTGGAAAGTGAGCCTGTTGTCAATAAGGATACCTAAATATTTTATTGTGGTTGTTTTCTCAAGTCTAGGGCAGGAACAGTTCGGCTTGTTATAATCAGGACAGGTATGAGCGGTAATGGTATGTGGAGAATGGTTGGAGGATGACGAGTTTTTTAGGGTGAATGCAACATACTTAGTTTTATCCACGTTCAGGGTTAATTTGTCACGTGCAAGCCTTTCAGAGACCTTATTAAAACCATCCTGCGCATAGAGATAAACTTCAGACCAAGAATCTGCATGGAACAAAAGGGCTGTATCGTCAGCAAAGGTCAGTATACGACCATTTATGAGGTGAAGGCGGCATAGGTCATTAATATAAATCAAAAACAGGGTTGGACCGAGGATGCTACCCTGCGGGACACCGTACGAGATAGCCAACTCTATAGGTCATAGTACGCATAGAAGGTCTACTCCCGAGTATGTTTAGGCGTAAAATATTTCTGTCTCTTTCTACCGTTGTCTGTTTGTCGTAGACCTTTCACGAGGTCTTCCTGGTGGATCGTAACTAAACTGCGGAGTGGACCTTCCAAAGTACTACCATGGGGCAGTCGCGGTGTAGTATGCAAATGCACCAATGGCCGTCGCAACAAGGCCTGGAGGGACATCGACGTTTTTAGTGGATATGCCCTTAGGTGGAGCCCTCCTTCCACACGGAAAGGGCCGAAAATCCCACAGGAGCACCCAACTCCGAAGCATCTTTATTCCGAATGTGACCCATTGCTCCCAATGATAGATCATGGCTCGAAACGTGTAGAGCTGATCTTGAAAAAACCGTGAGTGTATCTATTTTATATCACTGTAAGTCAACATCTTCGTGGGTCTCCTGAGTCTAAAGGTTAAAGGTAACACTACTTGTCTTGCAATTAAAGAACGGTGAGCGCCTACGGTGAATGGTGCATAGGAATTAAACAAATCTCACAGCTGTATCACTCGGGCGTTGCGGAATAGTTAAAGCACAAAGCCCTTGCATAGTTAAAGATAATCATTCATTCGTAGAATCAGCTGTCGGCAAAAACTAAATAACCTGGAGTATCGCATGTAGCGGTAATGAGAACTCGTGACCCGGGGCGGTACAAAATGGCGACGTAAAAAGAAGTTGTTTTGATTTTAAAGGGTTTGTGGTAAACCAGGATTGGAGTTACCATAAGGTTGAAATATACAGATAAATCATCATTAGTCATTATCAGCCGATAGACGTCCACTGCAGGACATAGGCCTCCCCCAAGGATCTCCACAAATGACCGGTCCTGCGCTGCCCACATCCAACAGATAATTCACATGTTAGGTAATCAAGTGCTCTATTAGATACCTCTACACGCTTCAATCCCTGAACTAAACTGAGAGTCCAGAGAAAGAACAGAGGCTTCGTTTATCCCGAAAACATGCACAAAATCGGGCTTGCACTTGAGCGAAATACGCAGACGGAATCGCAAGTAACAGCTAGTTGAGCTAGTAGTCCGTATTAGTGCCACAATCATCACAAACCATCACGATTGCTTAAGCTCCGAACAGCTTCCTTGGCCTTATGATCCGCGATCTCTAAAGCCCTTCATTATCTATCCATCCACACGCCACCTTGGATGGATAGGCCCGGCGATACGACATTAGTGAACTAGGCCGCGAGCATAGAATCAATTTATCATCCGATGGTATTTCTGATATACTATATCTAGTTCTACGAGAGTTGAGACACGACCCTATAGCCATCAATCGACTCGTAGTAAAACTTCTTCCAGAAACGTCGTCAACTGTCAAAGTGTTACATAAAATAATCGTTCGTTCATTAATTTTTCAATCATTCATTATTTTTTGTTGAAATCGTCGCTGTATACATATTTTCCGTGACATGCATACATATGTAGGTACAGGTATGTTCTAGCCACAGGTTTAGAATAACATCACTCCATTTCTGTCGTGGATGTCGTAGAAGCCGACTAAGGAAATAGGTTAAGGTACATTTTAGGTCTAGCATATTTTTTAGGTTTCGAGTTGGCAGGTATAATTCTAACCCTTACATTATTAATCAATTGATACAACGCCTGTGAGTAAAGTGCGGTTGCGCCTGCGCAGTAAAGGTTAATCGCGTTTGATCGTCGCGCGTCACGATTGGGATCCAACATGGCGGCCGGATTGGGTAACTTATGTCTAGAGGTCGGGAAATATTGATCCCTTTCAATTGTTTTTTTATACCTAGTCACAAATAAGGATAAGGAAATAAGTTTGATATACATGTACATACATACATAGATCCATCACGTCTGTATTCCCTATTGGAGTAGGCAGAGAGACCGTGACTGTTTCACGTTTCGTAACCACATTTGGTATAATGTTAGGTTAAAATATAGATTAAAGAAGTACAATGAGTTTTAAGTTAAGTGGTACGATAGTGACTGTCACCTAAAACATACTGTGGGATTTTAAATAAATAAATTAACGAACTGAGTCGTATTACGTATCCTAGAATAAGATTCTGAGCAATGATTACGGAATAACAATAAGAGATTGCTGTTGTTCAACAGTAGGAATTAAGTATCCCGATCGATAATGGAACCCTTGTGCATCCATCGAAGCAGCGGCGTAGCTAGCATGGGTGACACCCGGGGCGGATATTGTTGGTGGCACCCCCCCCCCNNCCCTGAGAAGGTGACACCCGGGGCGGACCGCCCCCGCCGCCCCCCCCTAGCTACGCTACTGCATCGAAGGCAGTCCAATCAAGTGAGTTCAAAGCGGCGATTACACTAATCGTTCGCCCCACGTGCTACAAACTACTCGGGGCTTTAAAGGCGCTGACTGCGAAATAGAGTGTGGCGCAGTATCACGTCACGGTATCGTTAGTAATATTCGAAATCAACCGAAGAGCGCGTACTTTCATCGCACCGGCCGGAAAATAAAGCGTTTATTTCGAACCATCACACCTCGCCGCA
The DNA here is from genome assembly GCA_005406045.1 of Adoxophyes honmai. Taxonomy (NCBI): domain Eukaryota; kingdom Metazoa; phylum Arthropoda; class Insecta; order Lepidoptera; family Tortricidae; genus Adoxophyes; species Adoxophyes honmai. The sequence continues at coordinate 85,775 of BHDV01070665.1, read as the reverse complement.
CCGCTCCGCTTCCGCTATCAGTGCGTTTGGAGCTCATTAGACTATCCGGCGACCGACGTCGCCGAGTCAGCCGTGTCAAACGTCGCTCGACGTATGAGATCGACTATTTACCGTGTTCTTTAGGAAGTTTTGTCTCACGCGGATTTCCTCACGCAATATGTTATCTGTCGCTTAACTATATAGCTACTTTACAATTTTACGCATGCGGGCTTGCGGGCCAATCCAAAGGCCTATGGGGCAGTCAACGCATGACGCCGAACGACTCAATGTAATTGCGGCTTTAGTAGCGCTTGAACTTTAGCGACAAGTTTTTTTTACTACTGGCAATGACAATTCCCTGTTCTGTGTTGCCCTTTACCTACGCTGTTGAACTCTTAATCGCATAATCCTAGGCCGTTCCAACTCATTCCAAACAGGGTTAGGTATATATTAAAACGTGTTTGCCGTCAAGTTTTTCAGCTCGCCATACGGGGTCCAAATGGGATGCCGTGTACCATAACCATGAGTTTGCGGCTACCGTACTCGCTTGCGACGGCGCAAAAGAGTATGGAGTACCTATTTTACGTACATTAGTGTTGGCAACTAGCTGGAACTGCTTCCTCTTTTGCCCTTAACCAGTAACGGCGTTATGGTAGGGCACGGTTGGGCGACCGCGCAGGGCGCCGGGTAAAAAGGGCGCCAAATGAACCGCTTTGTAGGCTATTGCTCTTAGTTGGGGGGCGCCATAGAAATGTCGTCCCCCAGAGCTCTGGTGGTGTTAAAACCGGCACTGTCCATAACCAGGTTACGAATTTTTTATTGAGTAAAATTTATGAAATTCAGTAGTGAACTATTAACTACCGTGAGACTCACTCATAGTAAAATAAAACGGATCTACTCACGTTTTTATATCGAGATTAGCTCGACATGTTTCAGGGGAATTCGTGACCCTAATAATTCGATAGGTACCTAAATCTCTTCGACACCTCGCCTCTTACGACGTCCACGGAAGAAATGGAGAGGTGTTATTCTAAACGCAACACCGCTCATGGTATGTGTAATATGGACGCGAACGCCGGGGGTCCCGCGGCTGTCCGTTGCATTATTCACATCGTTGCATTATGCTGCGACGCCTTGCCTCGCGCCAACAGGCTAAGGCTGTGGTGAATTGCAAGCGGGTTACGACAGTGGTTTGTTAGCAGTGAAGTTTAGCTCAGGAGCGTTGAGCGGCGAAGTTCAGTACCATTGCCATGAGTTCATCTCAGTAGCTCTCGCTAGCGTCTGCTTGTAAAGTAAAAATTCACTACAATTCGTTTACGCCGTCACTAGCTAGTACAGTTACTGTAAACTCATGGTAATTACAAGGGTCATGCATGCGTAAGATTGATTCCAGTTCTGGCCAATGTAAGGCGCAGATATGTATGTATGTATGTAACTCTTTATTGTACAAAATAAACATGACAAATGAACAAGTACAGAACAAAATACAAGTACAAAGGCGAACATATCCCTTAAGGGATCTCTTCCTGCTGACCTATATAGTCTATGAATACCAGTTAATCGCTGACCAATTCTTAAAATAACCGGCCAAGTGCGAGTTGTGCTCGCGTTCGTAGTTCCATTTCATTAATAAATTACATTAGGTACAGTACATTAGTCGTTATCAAGCAAGAACATACTTAGCTTAGACCCTGAGAAAGGACATAGGCTACCTTTTATTCTGAAAAAAAGGTAATGCCCAAAATAACTATTCCACGCGGACGAAGTCGTGGGCACAGCTAGTTAACAATAAAGCCAACAGAAAAAAATAAGTCTCTATTCACAAAAAAAGAGATGCAACAACAAATTTATTCATTTTTCCCAGTAGGTTTTTAACCTTTGTGAATATGGGAAATGCGACATAAACAGGCATATCAATTAAGTTCTAAGAAACTGTAGAACAGATTTGGTATAAATTGCAATTTACAGTCTCCACATGTTCCCAAGACAAAAGGATCTCGACAGACACACATATGGATTAACAAGGAAGTGACCTTTTTTCCTTCAGAGGTACAATACCCAAAAACAAAGAAGCCCAACTCGCACTCCGCCTCATCCAAAGCGCAGTCCTTACCAGACCTAACAATCTGGTAAGTAAGTAACTAATACATGACAAATTGCAAGCATCGGCGAGCCTTCTCCACATTTGGCGTAGCTCATAATTTATGGACCAGCCATTTACTCCAAGGGGTATCTTTTTGCCGCGCCACACTGCTTAGGAAGTGGGCCCGCGCGTATTATGGCATGCGGAATGCAGCGGGTGTAGTCTTCCGCGGATTAGGCAGAACGGGTGCTAGTCTGTGCCTTAAAAAAGTTAGCGCATAAGGCGTACCACACGCAGAAACTAATAAGAAAGTTTTCTCGGTTCGTGGCGTTTTTAAGATGGCTGCCGGAGAAAATGTTTGCTAGGAACTCTATTCCTGATCCACCGAGGAATCATTTCATATGATGTCATACCAGTGACGTTGCATTACTTGAGAAGGAAAGTTTACTTGCTTACTATAAAAAGCTAAGTATATGATTTGAGAATTAAATTCCTTGGCTATTTTTCACCGGGCTGGCCTATAATCCTCGACGCAAAATAAGGGTTGCTTGTTTATACGAGGGGTGATTGGAAAGTTCGCGGCCTAGGTATGAAATCTAATCCAAAGATTTTATTTATCATTTTTATTTCTTTACGTAGTCCTCGTCGAGATCTTTGCTCTTGTTCCATCTGGATTCCAAAGACATTACGCCACTTTTGAGGACACTTTCCTCCAGGCCTTCAAAATAGGCGTCCACTTCAGCTTGGACCTAGTGGCCGGTTAATTTTTTTTTACCGCCCATGTGTTTTTTTTAAGTTTGGAAACAGATGGAAGTCCGATGGTGTCAAATCAGGTGAATAAAGTGGGTGGGGGCATAATTCAAACCCACAGTTGTGAATTTCTGCCATCGATTTTACTGACGTGTGCACACGAGCATTGTCCTGGTGAAAGAGAACTTTTTTTGTCAATGATCCAGGTCTTTTTACTTTCAGTTCCTCTCGTAATCGGCGTAAAAGGTCGCAATAGTAGTCCAAGTTTACATTGATACCTATCTGGAGATAGTCAACCATTATCCCTCCCTTATTACTCCCTTTGCATCCCAGAAGACTGATGCCATGATTTTATTCGCCGACAAAATGGCCTTTGTCTTCTTTGGACGCGGAGATCCAGCACGAATCCACTGTTTTGATTGCTGCTTAATCTCGGGCGTTTAGTGGTGGATCCATGTCTCATCCATAGTAACATACCTTTCCAAAAAGTCCTGGGGTCAGCTTCATACAGGTCGAGACAGTCGCGTGAAATTGTTAGACGAGTGATTTTTTGTTCCACTGAAAAGTGCTTTGGAACCTATCTCGTCGATACCCTCGAAAGGCCTAATTCGTTGACTATAATGGTTTGGGTTCTTTCATAGGAGATACCTACGATGTCAGCTATTCCTCTTACTTTTAATCGTGGATCATTCATTAGAATCTCACACATAATTGCCACATTATGTGGATTGGTCGCAGTGGTTGGTCTCCCGGGGCCATGGTCATCTGCGATGCTGACTCGACCCCGCTTAAATTCAGCTGCCCACTTTTTTACCATCGTATATGATGGACAGGATTGCTACAATGTATACTGCATATCTTCAAAAATGTCTTTCGAAGTCAATCCTTTTTTATAGAGATATTTAATTACAACACGATGCTCCAAATTGTCCATTATGAAAAATCTGTTAACCCGTATTTTTAAATCAAACGTAAAAAATATTTTAAATATTGTTTTATACTTGAACTTTCGCGGGATGACATCTGAATAATGACAGTTCAAAATGGCAGCATAAAAAAATTAAAAACTTTTTTTTTTAATGCTCAGGCCGCGAACTTTTCAATCAGCCCTCGTAACTTTGAAGCCAATATCTGTCAGTCCAGCTGTGGCATAATGGCTCCTGAAAAGATGGACAGATTTGTATGCATTTTTCTTAACGTAAAAGCTTTTTAAGTTTCTACACAATCAAATCATAAGTTTACCTACCTAAATTTGCAAAATATTGTTTTACATCGATATCTACCACCACTTACTGTGCATTATATCTCAAGAGCCTATAAACATTGAAACTAGAGACGTTGACTTCTCCATCGGCTGACTAAACAAAGGTATCAAACGATCGTGGCACTAAATCCAACAATCTTCCGGCAACCGTGACCCTCATTAGACCGGGATGTATTTATTCATGTACCTATCCAACAATGAGACAGACAGAGTAATAGACCATTAGCAGGTTATTCATGTAGGACTGACCAGAGCTCTAACGAACATCGTGATCTATCAAGCCACTGTCTCGCTAATGATTAGAACAAAAGAACACATGTTTGGATAAGACCTAGAAGTTGTACATTTCAAGAGTTAGTTATGATAGTCGACAGACGAAAGTCTAGAATAGAATCATGATTGCTACGGCTACGGTCGCGGATTCCACGCAGTGACTTTATAGGTCATACTTATACCTACTGGATAATTTTTATTATGAGTCTAGAATGCCGAAATTCGAAAAACAATTTGCATGTTTTGAATTGTCATCTGATGCACTAATTTGTATGAGACAGTCAATTATTTTTTTAGCCAGTTTTTTTATTTTTTTATTTCGTTAACAGCTAGCTTTCTAACCAAGCTATATTGTACCTATTAAGTGTATTACGACTGTCGTCATGAAACAAGTTTTATTCTCGATAATCATGGTTTTGTCTATGTCACTTTTCATGTGCTCTGCCTACACCATTTGGCAACACAGGCGGGATTTTACGTATGTATGTAGCGTGGAACTTCAAATGAAGCGCGTCGTTTAGTAAATCACGTCTGTTATTTACAATAGAATCAACAAAAAGCAAAAATACATCCTCGAATCTAATCGTAGCTAAACGTCTTTACATCTGCTCGTCAACCATCTTTCTCCCTAAACCTTTCATTCATTCCGTCCTTCCCGTACACTCAATCGTTCCGTTCGATCACTCTCATTCGTACATCCTTTCTTCCGTAAGATATCCATCCTACATGTATGTATGTCACACGACTGCTACTTCCAATTTAAGCCACGTGCCAGCGATCCCTGTCGCTTTAGAGTCCTAGGGCCCCTAATCAGTAAGACTCGCGACTACTTAATTATTTATAGCTCATTAGAAAACCTTAGATTAGCATTGCGCGTTGGCAAGAGATCGCTATCGCCTTACAGATCTACCAGTTTGCCAAGAAGGCATGAAGTGTTAATTCTCAGGAATGGTGGAAGTGGTTTATCTAGAAATCGTATCATACGCTTGTATTCTCAAGCGGGGTAGGCAGGGTTCACGAAACGCTATACAGATAAAAACATAATCAGGCATTTATTCGAGCGATTCAACCGTGTCATTCATTTGGAAACTTTTCTGTAAAAATGAAAGAATATTCTGAAACCGTTGTTTAGTCATCTATTAGAGGAACAGGAACTCCTAAAAAATAGTCAAAACGATATTTTAAAAAAATCTAGCCAGATGAATGAGACGGTTGAGGGGCAGCGCAGACGACAGATTTTTGTGCGATCGAGTCTGCGGAGCAATAAAAATTCTGAATGGAAACTGTCTGCGCACCATTCAGAGATTTTATTGCTCCGCAGACTCGATCGCACAAAAGTCTGTCGTCTGCGCTGCGCCTGAAAAGTTCGAATTATATCTACTTACGTATTTGTACATCTGGCTACCCTGAAATTGCTAAACGTGGCACTGGATTTTTGAATTCCATGTGCTCTGCCTGCCCCTCTTGGGAATGCAGGCGTGAGAGTACCTATGTATGTATGTATGTACGTATTTGTATGTTACCATTAATTGTTTGCCTTTTTGTAATCATGTTTTTTTGTACAGTGTGTCCAGTATTAATCACTAAATTAAATATAATATGAGTTTGAATCAATTGCCACGGGGAACAAAAAAAGAAACAACACACTATAGTATAAATTAATCGTTTAATTTCATCATCTACAATATAAATATTACTAGATTAAATTCATTCCGTTTTAACCAAGTCTAATTTCACGTTGAACTGCCCTTTTTCCAAATCACACGCCACCTGGAAACTCCAGGAATTCTGTTCCGTAACCGTCTGTGCATGTTGCTGAAAAAAAAAATTAGGATTAGGATCTCCCCATAGCTACTGACTTCTATAGATACCCGACAGAAAACTTTATCCCCACTAGTTTAGAGTGACCTTACTCGCTAGCAATGGCGAAAATGATTTCATTTTGAATCGACAATTTTACTTTAACAAGTGACCGCTAACGGCGTTGTTAACATTTTTCATAAGTTCATAATTATAATAGACCAAGGCTGGCCAGACGCAGGCCCGCCAAGGCATTTGAGTTGGCCCGCTCAGCGCGTCCCGCCGACAAGCACGGTGCGCGGTGGCAGCCTGGCAGCGCTTTCAACTGATCGCTTGTCATGAATAATTTTAAACAAAAAAAAACCGACTTCAAATTTGGGCTATACTGAAAGCATTTGTCTAATGAGAGTGACCTTCCATCACCAGCAGGCCTGACTAATTACTGAAATTATAATTTCCAGTCTGCAGGTGCATTCAGTATTGAAA